>VZRX01001968.1:1834-21515 GCA_013398075.1 Notiomystis cincta
GTCGGTGGGAAGGAGGGAGGGGCTGGGGGGAAGAAGGTGTTTTAAGGGCTTACTTTACTTCTCATTATCCTCTGATTGTGTTAGTAATAAATTCACTTTGCAACTTAAGTTGAGCCTGCTTTGCCCTTGAAGTGTTTCTCCTGGTCCCTATCTCACTGATGAAGTATTTGTTAGATTTTTTTCCTTCTGCCTCCTCTGCCCAGCTGTGACAGGGGAGGGTGAGCAAGTGGATCTCGTGGTGCCTGGCATTTAGGCCAGAGTCAAACCCACTTCTGACACCAGTGAAAACACAATGAATGCACTCCAGAGCAACCATAGAGCAACTGAGTGGGCATGTGGCCCCTAGCCAGGGTCAACCCACTATACATGGAAAAGGTTTTTCCAAAATTCTTGAATAAATAATTAAAAAGCTCACATATACATTACCTTATTGCCTCTTTTACCCTCTAGGTTCTGATTTAATGAAACAGACAATTTTTCTACGCTACTAACTTTCTTATTCTTAGATCATCGTGGAAATAGGGACTTCTATAAGTATTGTTCCAAATATTGCTTTATTTACAGTTTCCAGACATAACTTTCCACAAGAAATCTGATGACAAAGACAGTCAAAACAGGAAAAACAATAGGAAGGTTTATGATGTAGAAAATTAATTCCTCAAAAGAATTTCCTTTCAAAATGCTAAGGGTTATAAGTCAACTACATGCAGCACATATTACTATTTATTACCTTGCATTTGTCTGAAATTCATCTCTTTTGACAACCTTGGGTAAATCATGTTACATATTTCATAAAATATGAGTGCTGGACCTTTTACTGAAGACACTATTTAGTGAGTGAACCTATGCTATTTGCTGCATCCCAGCAGTCATAAGCACCCTTAAGTCCCACCACTAGGACTTTTGCAAGGTCCTGTGCTGGCAGATTCAGAGAAAAGGTATTTATAGAAAACATCTGCAAGAGCTGATGCTTTGTCCAATTTTCAGAACTAAGATGTAAATTGAAATACAAATCAAGATACACAAGTTTCCCTTCTGAGCAAATTTACTGGGTGAAGTTAATTTTTTTTGGTTTTGTTTTATTTGAATATGTTCAGAGCATGTCAAATATACAACTTCATAGCTAATGTATTTTTTATTCTTGAAGACTCATTATTTTACAGTGAGGTTACTGAACCTGGACCATATAGTACACATTACTCAGCATAAGATTATTCAAAGTATACATGGCAAATGGAATTCAAACAGTGCCAAATAGGCATCTGCTTTTAGCAGGGAACAAAAATGCTTGTAGCTCCTTTATTAAAAGGTATTATGGTCCATTTATTTTTAAACTATCTCTCTAACACCATTAACTAGCATATAATTTAATGTACTCCCAAGCAACTTGACTTTTACATCTCCTTCAAAACATTAATTTGCTTTTGCAAATTGATGTAAAAGATGCCTTTGACCCCTGGAATGATTCAAACCACTAACAGTAGATTAGATTATCCTTTAAAACAAGTTCATAATTTTTATTTTTATTTTTGAATAAGAGTGTGCCATTTCTGGAAATGAGATAATACTGCTTATAGGGAAATAAAACTTGGAAAAGTTACGATTATTTATTTTGTCCATCCTTATCTGCGGCAGTGTCAATAGACTTGCTTCAGAAATTTTTCAATCTCCTCAAGCCTTTTTAATAGATTAAATAAAAAAAAGTTTGGTTGTTTGGGATGATTTAACTTCAATAAGTGGTCATTAGGCTAATGCACTTTCTTACTGAAGAGTCACCCTCAAGTGTGACATAGTCTGTTTCCAGAGATGAGAGAAAGTAAAACTGTCCGAGGCTTATTTTTAAAAAATTATACAAATAACAAACTTCTTATTCAAAAGCTGTGCTACTGAGAAGGAAAAGCTTACAATTTAAGTAAGGCATGTTGCACTATGGCGCATTGGAAGAATCTCAATTAATTACTAGGCTTAACTATCACAACTGACTTTATTTATAGGACAGTTGTCACTTTAACCCATAGGGGCCAAGCAGGAAAAATGTCAGAAAAGAACACTCAAATGCATTTGACTTGAATTTGACAGAGCTGATTGCTGAAAGCTGTAAGTCACTCATATCCTTATCTTGGATATGTATCAGGAGAAGAAGAGAATCCTCCCTGGTGGGTTGTGTTACATTCATTTTCCCCCTCAGGTCCCAAGAATCCACTTGCTGAAACCTAAGATCCTGATACAAAGTCTATGGAAATAATGGCAAGACTCTTATTAATTTTGATGGAGGCCCTAAGGGTTTGCTTCCACCTCCTTATTTGCATTGTATATTGGCATAAGCCTCCTTCAGCAAAACATCTAAATACACATTTAATTTAAGCACACGAGCGACACAACGGATTATTATGCAACTGGTCTTGCTGATTGCAGTCAGAAAGATGCAGTGAGGTGAAAAAGTCTGGCTGCACACTATTTTGGCATTTTCTCAAAAAGACATTGATTTATAACACATGGAGATTGTAACTTTCATCTTAGGAAATGCAGCTGTATTTGTAGTTTCTCTTATAGTTCTGTGTAGGAAAAGATCTATAAAACTTGATCTCATTATCAGTGCAATTAATTATAGTTGGGCTATTTCTAAAGGATTTATGTAATATTTATAGGCTTTCTTAAAAGTGTGAAGTGTGGAGTTTTCAATGTATCCCACAAAGAGACTCTACACTGATACATATCTAGACTTTCAGAATATACCTTACCACTAAACAGATAATGCAACAGCAAATGACTTCACCTACCCACTTAGTGGGGATCTCAATTTGTAAAATCACGTAGATTGTATCATGAGAACATTTACAAAAGGAGGAATTACTACAGAAACTTGCACTGAACATTCACCTCCTCCACCTACTGCCAGGAGAATAATAGGACCGGGTCAATTATTTGATTAATTATTACAAGAAGGGTATTTCTTTTAAAAGGAATCCAATATAAAGTGCAAGTGTTTTCATATGTCAAGAGTTTCAAATGTTCAAAATATTAAATATCAATTTAACTATAATTCAAATGTTTTGCCATTTTAATTATCCCTCCATGACTTAGAGAAGTCACATTCAAGTGAGTACCACTCTGACATAAGATGTGGAAAATGGGACGTGTTCATAAATTGAAAAGGTTTGCTGTGCCTTCTTTTGCTGCAAAAGACGTTCTTCAACCCTCAGTTGCTCCTTGTTATTCAGAAAGTTGCCTTTTATGAAGAAAAAAAGTCCTACTCTGAGTTTTAGGCACATCTAGGTTGTGTAGCTGTAGTATTCCCATCCATACAATGTATGTATCTGCTTTTGAAAGTAAGAAATTCAGATTTCAGTGAGCATAGAGATTACCACTCAAACCAGCAGTGACATTCTACAAGGGGGCCATTTCTGACTGTTGGACACTGCTGAAATGCTGGTTCTGTATTGCTATCTCTTTCTTCCACAAAACAAGTTATGTCTAGGTTACAGCAAGTCTTGTTTTATTGCAGAACGGAACAAAGGCCTGAAGGAAAGTCTGGAAGCATTATTTAGTAAATCAGAGTGGCAGGGTCATTTATTTTTATATGCAGAAAAGTGATATATTAGTTTTTATTATCAGGATATGTTCAAATCTTCTTTCCCCTGTGTTTCCCTAACTTCTTCTCTGAAATATCCAGATGCCAGCAGCTTGAAGAGTTGGATGAGAACACATACGGAGATATATTTATAAAAATTTCATTATATGTAATTTATATTGTTCATGCTTAGCCGTTTACTGATATGACTAAATACAAAAAAGACAGGAGTTGTCTTTCTATTTATTTTGCATTTTAAATTCAGGGGGAGAAAGGGTAACCCTTTTTTTTCATCCACTTTGCCTTAAAGAGTGAACAAAAAAACCCCAACATATTCTGGCCTGGTTTATTGAGCTGGAAAAACAGATCTTTACAGTGCTTACATCTCTCTTTTTCCCAAGTCATCCAGCCTTGACCTTACCAGAGATTATATCCTTAGGCTACATCCAACCTCCCTAACACCCTGTAATCCTCATTGTTTCACTCATAAGCAGATCAGCATTGAAAGCTTCTTCATATTAACTGTTAAGCAGCCAAATTCAGATTAAAAGCTAATCTATTCAAAGCAGTTGCTCCTCAAAACAGGTCGCACCATTTACTGCTATACTGAAGTGGGAAGTGACTAATAAGATAAACTTTTGCTTAGGAAAGTGGTTCTAATGCTATTCCATCACTCTTGTGAGCTGCTCAGTGAAGCAAGTTATCTGCTATCCTTCCTTTTCTACATTTATTCTGCAGCCTTGTGTTTAAGCTTAGAGCAACACATATATAAAAGCAGCTTTCTTTTTTACAAATGGGTAACCAGTGAGTTTTGAAACGTATTTAAATGTAGAACAAAAATGTTACACTTCAGTTGTAGGATATATTTTTACTAAATCTTTTTATATACTATAGACACCATTCTTACACAAAAGCATTTTTCTGTTTTTGTTTTTTTTTAAATTCAAGAGTAATTTTTGGAGATTGTCACATTAAAAATTCACATCAGTCCAGATTTCAAAAGATATTAAATATATTTACATATTTTTGTTTTTTTTTAAATTCAAGAGTAATTTTTGGAGATTGTCACATTAAAAATTCACATCAGTCCAGATTTCAAAAGATATTAAATATATTTACATATTTTTGTTTTTTTTTAAATTCAAGAGTAATTTTTGGAGATTGTCACATTAAAAATTCACATCAGTCCAGATTTCAAAAGATATTAAATATATTTACATATTTTTGTTTTTTTTTAAATTCAAGAGTAATTTTTGGAGATTGTCACATTAAAAATTCACATCAGTCCAGATTTCAAAAGATATTAAATATATTTACATATTTTTGTTTTTTTTTTTTTCATTTAACTAGCTTTATTATACTTCCAGGTATGCTAAATCTATATTCAAGCCTTGTCCTCCATTTTCTATCTCCTCTGAAGAATGTTTCACAAAATTTAAAGAAAGTTTTTACATGTTGTTTTGGAACCTCAGGATAAGTATTTCATTTTGTTTTCTTTTAAAAGATCAGGAGAAATTCCTGTAATGTTGACACTATGATCTGAATATGAACTTTAAAATAGTTGTATAATTTTCTCAAACTCAGTAAAATTAAGGCAGAAATCAACAGCTAATTGATAGTAAAAATATACTAATTATATATAAATATAATAAGTACAATATATGAATAACTAGAAATGATGAATAAATAAAAATCATAAATAAATAAATAAGAAAATGTAATCTGTTTCTGAAGATGATCATGAATGCACTAATTTCCCAGAACTCATAAAGCTTAGACATGATGCAGTTAAATAGATGAAACTAATCAAGAAAAGAGAGAAAATATAGATTAAAGGGTCTTTTTGTTCTTTTAAAAACAGAACACTCACAGCATGGTTAAATTAAAGAATCATGAGCCTCTGCATGATTGGAGTGATTTGGTGATTGGAGCAGCCTTGGGAGCTGCTGGGAGTGTTTTCACTTTTGTGGCACATATCTCCTGCTTAAATGGGCTCAGAATTTAGCCCTGAGGCAGTGATGTACCAG
Organism: Notiomystis cincta; assembly: GCA_013398075.1. NCBI lineage: Eukaryota > Metazoa > Chordata > Aves > Passeriformes > Notiomystidae > Notiomystis > Notiomystis cincta. The sequence continues at coordinate 7,433 of VZRX01001968.1, forward strand.
GTTAGACTGTAAACCCTGGTTTGCTCTTATCCAGGTAACCTCTTGTATGAATTCATTATTTTTGCAAAAGTACAGGCACTGAAACAAAGGTTCCCCTGCAAGGGCAAAAGCAGATTTATTACTAATGGAAATAGACTACTAATTCTATGTTCACTCTCATAAAACTCTTGCAGTGCAGTAAGGAACAGAAATTAAAGAAACATTTGGAAGGTCAGCAGCACAGGAATATTATGTAAAGAACAAAGACTGAATTTCAGAGGATGAACTGCAGAAGTGTAAAATGGGCATCTAGTCTCAATTCATCGACTATAACTTTCTGTATACTGTGTTGCTGCATATGGAGGAAAAGGTCCCCTGCTAGGCAGAGCAAAAATAATCCATTAGAGTGTATAAAAATACTGCTACATGCAAAAGATGCCTTCTTTTATTTCTTTTTTTTTTTTTTTTAGTAATTAAATTTCATTTTCTAGACTTGGAGAGAAAGAAAACAAAAAAAAGAGGAAAAAATATGAACTTCACTGACCTGAAATATCTTTTGCTTGTCTGCATTGAAAGAGAGTCATAACTTTGGAATGATTCTCTGTTCTGAGACAGTGATGGGCACAGACTTGACAACTGTATCTTAACCACCATAGAGAAAATTTGGGAAAAAAATCCCTGGAAGATCAAAGAGTAAATTAATCAACTCCAAGTGTTGTTCTACTTTGATGCAAATAGTACATACTAATAATTTCCTTGTTCAACACTGATGGTCCAAAATCATGCAACAAACCATTTTCAAAGGATTTTACCTCAGTTAGATTGATATCTGTGATGTACTCACAGGGAATGCACCCTCTTCAGCAGATTGAAATTAAGGTCCACTAAAATAGGGCAAGCTTGCTGGTTTTGGTGCCTAACTAAGGCAGCCTTCTCTTTAAAGGAGAATCCAGGTTTTTTGCTGTACCATTATAAGCACTTGTGCTACTGCAGTGCAGGCATGTGCCATGTTTTCAGGTATTTTATATTTCTGGTTTGAGTTCATACCTCCCCATAAAATCAGTTGTATTAATTTTTCTCAGTAGAGTTTGAATTAGAGAGGGAAATATTTTTCTTTACAAACACTTTATTCAATTAATTCATTGAGTCTTGTTTCCTTTGTCTATAGGGAAAGACATAATTTCACCATCGCAAACTGAAATAATGTTGCCAAAAAAATCAAACCAAACCAAACCAAACCAAACCAAACCAAACCAAACCAAACCAAACCAAACCAAACCAAAACCAAAAAGCAAAACTAGAGAGCAACAGATGTTTTTAAATAATAATCAGGAAAATGTTAATCCAAACACCATTTTCGTTTTGACCAGCTAAAGCTGGAATGCAGTTTTCAATTTTTAATGCATTATTACTTAGTTACTATCCAAATCATATTAACACCAATTGTAATGTAATAAGGAATTTAACAAGTGTTCACACACTGAGGGACTATGTTTTGAACAATCACTATTTATCAGAAATGAAAATGGAGATGTCTTGAAATGTCCAGAAGTGTGTGGTCCTATGTGATGATCACATGGCACAAGAATAATGCCTTCTAGCAGACATGACGGGTGAAGCCTCAGGCTCATCCACTCTGAAAGATCACCCCATGGGTAGGGATTAATTTGGAAAATTGATGATATAAAGAATAATAAGTAGAGTATAACAGAAAAAGGCTGTGTATGTCAGCACCTGCACAAGCAACAGATTTGGTAGGTGTTTACATGCAAGAAGGGTGAAAAGCTAATCTGATCCTTAGTTACTCCTTTGGAGGAGTAACATAATAGGGCAGAGTAGTTATATTTCCCCTCAATAATACCTCACAAAGTTATTACTCTAAGTTTATAAATACTTTATCACCAAAGATAATGGAAAATTAGTAGTTCAGAGAAGAACTCTAATCATGATTAAGAGATTGGAGGAATTAGAATATGAAAAATAAAAAGTACTGAATATATATTTATAGCTTGGCTGAAGACAACAGGAGGGTTCATAAAAACTGTGACTATTTGAAGGGAATATTCACTAAAAATAGAGACTATTTAATAGACCATACAGAGGAGATTGAGTAGGAGAAATTTAATGTAATTGAGAAGGGTTTAGCATAGGTAATCAGGAGAAAAGCTCTGGACAGTGACAACTTCTGGGACCTGAAAAATGTTTCAATTATTTTATTCTTTGCAGTATACTTTAGCAATATCCCATTCACTAATGCCAACTATTGGTCTCTCAGAGAAGAAAATAACTCCTAGGTGTAAAGAAAATATACTACTAGAAGCATTACAAATGTTACATGACAAATGAAAAACTTCTTTCTGCTCTTGGTGAGCAGAAAAATGGTGGAATTTCCTTTAAAAATGCAGACTGTCTCCCACTTAATGTCTACCTATGACCAATCTGTAAATACACAAAAATATTTTGCCAGTTGCTATATGCAAAAATACATTTTTGAAAATTCTTCTGGAAATAGTGCACTATCACAGATATGTAATAAGATTGATTTTGTATAACAACCTGACTTCTGGCAGCATGGCACTGTCAATGATCATCCGGTCAGGGAGGCTTTACCAAACACCTCCTGGACTATAGGGAAAGACAAATCCTTCCATGTACAAGCAAATACCTCATCTTTTTCACTTTTTTATGTGAAAGTGTTGAAAATGATTGTGGATGGAGCAGCAGTGCAATGGTGGAAGGCATGAGAAACCCCATGACACAGTAGCAGTATTTGCAAACAAAAACAGCAGACAAATGTCTTCTTACATTTTTAAAATTTATATAGAAGGGAAAAATCACTAAAAAAGTACTGATACTGACTTCTGATGCTTCTGATTCACAAACCATTGAAGACCAGGTCAGTGTTTGAAGATGTTTGCTGTATTTTTAGTCTACTCTTTAAGGAAGTTATTTGGGAACAACCAGACAGAAAATAATGCATTTGGTCAATCCTTGATCTGATCCAGAATGACTGTTACCATGGAACATTGGAGCTCTGGTGCTCATTCTGTTGACATGGAAAACAAAACAGGAACACTATGTGGTAGACTGCCAGTGCTCACTCCCACCATCCTTAATCTTCTTGTATGCCCTGGTAGAGCTGCTCTTCCCACATTTTTTACAGCTGTCACTCTGCTACAGACATTTTCTGCGGTGTCCTGCCTCAGTGACAGCCACTTGGAGAAATTCCAGCAAGGCAGGTTTCTATCAGGGTCTATTAAAATAAAACATTTAATAGGAAAATTGTTGAATATCACCGAACATTTCAAAGTTATTTTGAAATTAACGTCTAGGACTTTCTTTCAAATCTTCCACTTACCATCCTATCCTGATTCATGTGTGTTATAAAAGAACACCTAAACAGTGAAGAGAAAAAACTAGCAGAGTAGTTCCTCAGAGGAAAAAAAAGTTATCATTTTTAAAAAGCCACAAGTTTTCTCAAGAGTGGAAAAACATTTCCTACTTCATGTTGATATTAGTATAAACTCATTTAAAGGAAATGGACATTGTAGTTTAATAATTTACATGTAGTTTCAAAGAAAGGTAAGGCAAGGACCAGTGCACATGACAAAGTAGCCTCAGCTTAGCTACAGTTTTCTGGTCTGAATTTCCACTGATCCACTCTTAAACAAGAGTCACAGGAAGTCCCTTTTGACTTGCAGGGAACAGACATATATTTCACAAAATGTTGCTGACATACCAAGTGCTGGTCAAGCCGTAGTCACCCCACTCTAGAAATTAGTGCATCATGGACTTTGCTTATTATTTTCTTTGAGAAAGGAAAATAAAGAAATAAAGTACTGAGAATTCTCTGGATCCTCAACATTGTTACAGAAGTATCTTTGAAGAAGTAAGTAAATTTTATGCACAATTTTCTGTGGGCCCAATCATAAAAACTACAAGTTACAAATAAGATCTTGACACAAACTTGTTATTTTTTAATATATTAATTTTGTTTCTTTTTCTGTCCTCAGATATATCTATGGAGCACCTGTGTCTAAAGTCTTCTCTTAATCAACATCCAGATTATTAAATAAGATAACAATATTCTTATTTCAGTCTATTTTTTACTTCCTACTGCCTACAGCAGAATTGCTTTTTGATTTTACTTCATATATTTCCTCACTGGTGACCCTACATAGACAGGATGGCTTAGCAAAGGTATAAGATAAAAGGAGAAATGAAGGACCTGAAGAATGTAGCAACAGCTGCCTTGACAAAATATATATACAAAGGATTTTGTTGTTTTCTTTTTTTCCTAAAATTCAAAAAGTTATTGAGGAACCTTTTGTTTTCTCCTGCCTGCATTACCTGTCTCATTATTCATTCTTATATCTTAAGACCGAAGAGGTTTTTGCTACCTCTCTAATAACAAGAAATTTTATCTGTTTCTTTCACTTTAAATTTTTAAAGCACCTCTAACACCATTGAAAATAGTTTGATTTTCGTGGAGTATCACAGCCAGCACTGAATGACTTTGATATGTAATTGTATTTGTCACAGAACACACTATAGTGGGTAGGCAGATTATCAGAAATTATTATTTAAAATGTGTAACCCTAGAATTTTATACAAATATGCTTGTATTCATATGCTCCTCTTTGGTAGGACCATGAACAGGTGCAGGGTTTGATTACCATATTTTTGCTGACACTATTAGAAATTATCTACCATAATATAATTCAAAATAAAGTGATGACTTAACAGATATTTCCCTGAAGTGATTGCTGCCAGCACAGAACCTCTATGGGCAACATAGATCTGTTCTGTGTCTTTTGCTGGCCAAGGGTGGTGAGGACAATTTCAATTTGGCCAATAGAGTGAAATAAATGTTTTCTGTTGCTCTAATGTGATACACATATGGTAGAGAACCTTGTTTTGGATGGAGATTTTCAAGAAATTTGAATATAGCACCTTATTGTCTGTTTTGTCAGAGTTATCTAACCAAGCAGTCAAATCGACCCTCAGTGCTATTCCACTTAAATCATCAGCAGGATCAAACATGGCTCTAAGTAATCTGGATTTCTGAGTAAACAATCAGGCAAACCTGAATCCTGGATGCTCTTTCCTATCGAAAGAGCTTCTCAAAACTTCTTGGAAGTGGGGAATCTCAAACTTCAAATCTGAACTGCAATGCTTAGGTTCATTCCTAATAAAAGCAAAATTGAATGATTTGTGGACATTTTAAAATTCCCTCAATTAAATCTATGCTGGAACTAGAAAAGCTCCAAGAAGGATAATTTTCCCCTTTACATTTATATTTTAAGTTTCACATAAATTTCTGGGAATAGATGATTAATACAACCAACATGTAAACATTACATTTATGGCTGTATTTTTTTAATACTAGATTGATATCAAATGTCCTACAAATACCTAAGAATCACTTTGGATTAATTAATCCTTTTCCAGGTAATTTTAATTTAATCCTAAATCCATCTACTTAAAAATCAATTTATAGGATCTGTTAGATGGATGATAGCATCAAAGTAAATCAGGTAAAAGAGAGATGGTCCTGATCAAGAAGCTTCTCCACCTATTGTATCTTTCTGGCATCACTGTGAGTCATATACATCTAAAATCAAGTGCATGAAAACCATAAAACAGAGGAGGAAAATTTGTGACCTTAAGTATCATTCTAGAAATCATTACAGCTATTTCAGTTATAGGCAGGATAAAACAGATAAAATGAAGATAATGTTGTCAACACCTGTCCCTGCAGTCTCTCCATGAATTATTTCTGCAGCCAATGAATGTTTGTTTGTTTGCTTCCTTGTTCTATGTATTCTCATTTCTGTTCAATTTCCTTAGTGTAGGCATGGCTGCAGCTCTCCCCTCACTTTGTTCACTGATATTTTTAGTATAACTTGTCTGCAGAATCTTTGGGTGTGAATGCTGCTGCCAGCATTTCATTGTAAAAAAAATGAAGCAAACTTTGTATTTTTTTTAAAATTGCTGTGTAGCTACATTGTCACCCACAAAACCTATTGTACATACACACGCAACACACTATATATATATATGATATATATAGTATTATATATCTATATAGATATATAGTTCTTTCCCCACAGCCACATGTTGTAAAACTTTGATTCACAAGAAAGTTTACTGTAAAAAGATCTGATATGTCATCAGTGTAAAATAAGCTTTTTGAATGACATCTTAATAAGGGAAATACTGCACTGATCACACCAAGCAATAGTACTTGTTATTATCACGAGATTGCATGGGTCAGCTACCCAAAAAATGGTGCCTTTGAAATGTGTCTGTGATTCAGCACCACCTTCACTTTGGTCATACAGGTGTCTCTCCTTCTCCTTCTGGTTGGACACCTAATAGTCTAAATGTGTTTCCATTGATTCTGTTCTTTTTGAGGTTGTTTTATCACAAGCAATTGGCAAGGGTTTTAACACAGGAGGGCTTTGAGTGTGGCACATTTCTAGTTTAGTGTATATCTGTTGCAAAAAAAAAAAAAAAAAAAAAAAAAAAAAAACCCCCTCTTTTTTTTTTTTTTTTGCACTTCCCACCTCTCTAGTAGTTTGAGAAGAATAACATTTTCCTGGCATATTCAANGTTTGGTTTATATTTTTTAAAAAAAAAAAAAAAAAAAAAAAAAAAAAGAAGCCCCTTCGAATATTCTCTTTAATAACTTGAAATTTTAATAAGGACCTAAGGAACAGTTGAACAGAGAGTGAACTTGTATTTAAATTAGGACTTTGAGAGCTTGGAGATTCTAACTTGGTGAACTCTAATTAAATCCCACAAGGCCATCAGGTCTGCCTCCCTAGCTCTTGATGGTGAAAGTGAGGTCTTCAAAAAGCATCCCTTGACAGTATACAAGTGGAAGGAAAAAAATCCTTCAACCCTTCACGATAGCATTTTATAAAGCAAGAATTCCTGAAGGAGTACCAGAAAAGAGGAACAATAGTTAAAGTAGGAAACTGTAAAAAGCTGAGAATTATGTTTTGAGTATTAGTGTAGCAGCTCTCCTGAAATTCAGTTTTGTAATATTTTTAAAAGACCACTGCTTATATAAATTTCAGTGGACTTCATGCTTACGGAAAGTGTCATAGGATACACTATAATTCTGGTTGCTACTGTATTATATTTGGCTGAAATATAAGCTGGATGTTTGACATTCTGCCTCATTTGGTAAAACATATTTGGCTCCTTAGGCAATTACCACTATTTAAATAAGGATGTAGCATGCATGCTTCAAACCATGAAGTACAGAGAGGTGACTAGATCCCTCTTGAGTTTTATTCTAGCTCAGATTTTAAATTAAATGGAATTTTTGTGGGAAAAAAATTGAAGCAGATCTAAGAAAATCTAAATATTTTAATTTTTATATATCCATAGTTTAAAAGTTTTGTGTATGAAGACTCAAGTTGCATTTCAGGGCTTTTTTCATTTTTCATTATTCTAAATTTTACAGAATAATGCCACAATGATTTTTATCTTGTCAGCCATTAAAACCCATAACAAAATAGTTTTTTCCTTAAAATAAAAACCAAAACACAGTTCCCTAAAAAAAACCCACCAAACCAAAACCAAAAAAAAACCCCTCAAAACAAAAGAACACAAAACCTCTCTATTTGGAAAATTTACCATTCCTTCTGGAGAACATAGCCTTTTCATTGAAGACATGTATTGAAATAACAAAGTCATACACAACATTCATCTATTAGAGCTGCTAACTTAGCTCTAATATGGCCAAATTTGTCAAATTGGTTCTTCATACAGAGACAGTGTTTTATTTTTCTTAAGAAAATACCCCCAAAATTGAGAAAATAATCCACTATATGGTTTTCATGAAAGCCAGGATTAATTCACAGTTATTTATTTATGTTTGTTACCAAGCTGTCCTTAGACATTATTTATTATTCTTCTCTCAAAAGACCCTGCACCATTTTTTTTCTTTCTCACTACACTTAGAAAAGACTTATACTGTGACAGCCTTATGGAGTATCAATGGTGATTTTCTCCTAAACTCAACAACTTTTTTTTCTCTGAGTCTTTCTTTCTCAAAGCACTAAATAAAATCACCATATTTATTTTTTATTATTTCTTGAGGTGAATTTACGCAGATACTGAAGACAAATATGTGCAACTTTTCCTGTAGAGGTTTAAAAGTAGTATTTTATAGAATTGATCTAATCAAAAGACAGATACAGCTGATATCACTGAAGTTCATTTTCATGTTCTTGTACAGCATGAGGCATTACAGACTTACCAAATTTATCCTAGAATTAATTCCCTTTGATAAGATGATATTAATTAGGGTTTAGCGACTTCACTGCAAATCTATGTGCTCCTAATTAAAATCCAACAAGTAAAACACAGACCAGTAATTCTTGGATAAAGAATACATTGACAAAACTACAAAAAACAAAAGCAAAAGCATCCTTGTGTTGAAAAGACTGTCATAGAATCATATTTTTTTTCCTGAGTTGGAAGATATTCAAAAGGATCATCAGGGTCCAACTCCTGGCCCTGCATANCCTCCCTGCAAGGCCTCCTTGCCTTTGCAAGAGTCAAAAACTCCTCCCAATTCAGTATCGTCTGCAAACTTTGAAGTCCTTCAAGTCCTACAACCAAGTCATTCATGAAGATGTTGAAAAGCACAGGGCCTAAGATTGAGCCCAGTGGAACTCCAGTCACCAGGCTATCGTAACCCTATTTACTGTAACCTTTTGCTCCCAACCTGTGAGCTAGTGGCCCATCTGCTGCTGGCCTGTTACCAGTAAAAAGACCCCAAATAAATGGCTTGGGATATCTGTAATATGATTTCTCCAAAATCATAAAAAAATATTCCTGTATGATGTATTGATTATTGCTATATAAAGACAGAGTGATAAGTCCAACTCTCTGTAAATAAGTGTAATTTATTAATTCCTTTCATATTTATCTGAATGGCATGGCTCTCAAAGTAGTTTTTATTTTAAGTCCCTGAAATACCAGAATGAAGCAAAGTAAATAAACCACCCAATAGAAAAGGTAAATTAATATAAAAAGGAATATGTCAGAATATGCTACTTGTTTAAACAACATAATTTCTGAGAGTTTAATTAAATTTATGGAGTTACATCAGGAAAAATTAGTATCAGCCCCAGTGAGAAAGGACTATAATTTTTTATATTATTAGTGTACTGGGCTAATTGATTTTCTTCCTCTGAGCTGTACATTCTCTTTGAGTTTCAGCCCTGGTGTGTTTTAGGAAAACTTATTCACTTGTATAACCTCACATACATAATGCACAAATGTAAGTAATATTTTATGGAAGAAGATGTATCCCTCCATCTTGTACAAAATATATGGGGAAATACTCAAAAGCTTTATATTGTACCTTTGTAGCTCCTGTCAACTGTATGCATCAAAAGAAGATTAAAGTGCAGTATTTGTCATTTAGCTTACTTATAAATCTAGACAGAATCATTCCTGATGTTTTTCTCAATACACCTCTGACCTGAAAGAGTTATTGAACTATCATATACTATCTTTGTTGTTGAGTATGAGATGCAAAAGTATTGTTTTTCCTCTTTTGAACTATTTTTTAAAATTAAAACATAGCAAAGGCTTTCATGGTTTCATTCTGAAGTGTCAGTACCCATTCCTTGGATATAAAAGTAACCAGTTGAAATATGAAGGCACCTTTAAGGTGTTCTCTGATCAAAGCTCTGCACATTTGATCAAGTGCATTAGGAGAAAAGATCCATTTTTAGGAACGTTAATGTGTTTAGCTTGAAGTAACTCTGATCTAAGGCTTGTGAATTGCAAACTGGGTAAGCTGTTTTTATAGAACTTTTACTTTGGTCCTTCTGTGTTGGTGAAAAATACTAGGAATAGTTTGAATCTACAGACCACTTGTCATACTTCAGTGCAGGGAATGTACATTTGTTTTATTTATTCTGCCTGCTATGCTGCAAATTAGTTTATTTTTACAAGCACTGTCTTAAAAAGTTAATTAAAAAAATGTGTAATTTGTTCAAAAAAAAAAAAATGGCAATGAATATGCTAAAAGTATTAGCACTAAGTTTTGTTTGTTGGGTTTTGTGTTCCAGCAAAGACAGTATTTATTAACTGGTGTTTCTTCATTGAGGTAGTTCTATATGGGCTTTTTTTCTGGGTTCAGGATGACCACTGATAACAATCCATTAATGCCTATATAATTTAAGACCTTTCTGCTCAAGAGAGAATTTCAAACTTTATAATGCAACTACACCATGACGAGAACCAATACTTACAACAGAAGCCCTTTAATTTTGAAGGATGGATGGCTGTATAGCAGAGCATTTCTGATGTGGGAGCAAATTTGGAAACTGTTCCCAAGGTTTCATCTGAAGCAACATGGCATATGGCTTTCTTTTAGGTTGCATGGTGTATGTAGAGTCTATGTAGTAAACAGAGATTTCATTAAGGTGTTTTGCTGTATCCCTTTTCGTACTGAGTTTTTTGGAAGGGGTAAGAACTTAAAAAATGCAGTTGCCTGTCTCAAAACACTGTCAAGGCCACAGCAGGAACGTGCCATGAGACAAGCAACCGCAGCAGGAACTACGATAAGAAGGGAGGAATTTGCAACAGGAAAGCGCTAATTCCACACCTGGGGAGGCAGATCTGGGTAGGAACCTGATTAGTGCATTTGAACAAAAATTCCCACTGCGGCAAACCCTGGGAAAGGAAGCAATTGCTTTTAGACATCCCAAATTATGGGAATGGTGTCTACACCCTTGCCCCCCAGTTAATTACCCAGAATTTGGACTGTATAAAAATGGCACCTCCAGAAGAGCAACTCCAGGACCACCACAACTATTAAGAAGGAGTGAAGGGACACAGGTGGTGATATCTTGCTTCTTAATCTATCTGTCTCTCATTCTCTTTCTCTTCCTCCTCTTTCGTGGTTCTTTGTATATCTCTACCTCATATTTACTACTGAATAGAATCTATACTACTGATTTGGCATGTGGTCGCATTTGCACCTTAATTTGGGCAGAGGTATCTCTCAGTAAATGTGGTAATAACTAAAGGGTGTCATTGTTCAGCCCCAACTTTTTTTACAGTAATTTTAAACCTCTTAATTTCAGAATCATAACTGGTTTATGTTTTCATTTGTCTGCAGTTTTCTATCTTTGGAATAAAGATACTTACATATTGACATCTCTTCCCATTTTGATAGATGGAAGATTCTTTACAAGATGCCACTTACTGGAGACATCAAGAGGGGCATTGTTCTCCAAATGCTGTCCCTGGCTTTATGAATTATTTCTTTGATTGCATTATTGCCTGTTGGAAACCAGTGATTCTGTCTCACCTGTTATTTTAACTGAATATTGATTTTCCCCAGCAAGACATTGCAGCAAAAATAGGAATTGGGTAGGCTAACACCATTCTGCCCAGCAGATTTTCTCCAGAATATTTCCCAATTGCTTAAAACACAAGATGCTGTTTTCTAATGGTCAAGTTTAAATAATAGTGATGTGGGAGCACGTGCACAAAACATTAGAAAGGCTAGAGTAAATCTTTTCACTTCTCCTATAATGTCCTTCTCATGGTATGACTACCATCTTCCTGTAGCTTTTGTTTAGGAAGAGAATTAGGTAGTCACATTCAATTTTGCAAAAAGAAGGAATTTTCATACTGAGGAAAGCCTTTCAGCAGAAAATGTTCATTCAATTAAGTCTGCCTGGAGGTTTAGGGTACCTGATCACATATAGAGCTCTGTATTTATGGCTCAGGAGCCAGTGTGACTACTTCCACTGTAACACAGTCTAGTGCTGTGATGGTAGTGGAGGAAAAAGAGCTGATCTCTTTGGAGAGGAGTTGAAATGCCTGTTCCAACAAAAAAGCAGCCCAGATGTATTGGATTTACTTAGATTTGAACCTAATTGTAATATTTTCACCTGACTCCTTGAAGTACTGGATAATCTTGATGAAATTCATCACAGTCAGATTTACAGACTATTTCCTGCATTTTCATTTATTAGCCACAGCTATTTCCCTCAACTTGGCAGAATATATGTTAATTCAACCCACTCATAATGAGACACGTGTAAGAACTTGTCACTCAAAGTGTAGGTCTGCAGAGGATTCTCCCTTCAGAAGACTTTGGTTGCAAGATAGAATTCTCTTTGTGGCTGATAATAGTGATTCTTTTCAGCAAAAATGGATTGGAAAGGGGTAAAAACATGGTATTCAGGATATCCCAATACACTATAGTAAAAATTAAATATATCAAAAAAAGGTATAAGTTTGGGATGTATTTAAATAGATAGTACCAAAGACATGAACACACCAGTGTGTCTTAAAGGTGAAAGCAGCATAAGAGTGGAAGAGTCCTAAATAATGATATTTCAGATAAAATTTTTCTCTTGCCTTCACCACATCATGGCTTTCATTTCCCAGTTATACATCCACACATTTGGTTAAGTAACTAAAAATGTATTCTGAATATTTTTATAACAATATTTTTCTGTTTAAAAGAAAAGACACTGCCAGACACCACCATCTGTTGTGTAGACCTACAGAATATGCATCTGATGTCTGTGAGTTGCTATCTTTTATATCCTCTTATATAATTAGAGATTTCTGCCCTTAATGATGCCTCCTTCTCCACCTAAAGAAGACCAAGTGTAAGTTTACCCAGAGTATATTAATCATTTTCCTGCTACTCACTGATAAGAGCAGTACTCTGTACCGTTAAAAGCTATTAAATGTGTCTATTCAGAGGATGTTTAAAATCCTCTGCTGAGCACTTGGCTAAAATCCAAAATTATTACCATAATACCTTCTGAAATGAGACAGAAAACATAATATATTACAATTGATTAGTGCATCGTTTGTACTGTGGATTTACTTTATTTTACTTTATTTTAGAAATAAACTTGAATGTTTTGTCTTTTACACACCTTAGATTAAATTTTTAGCATGTTTTAGCTAAAAATACTATATGTATCAAAAGAAATATGTATAACATAAAGATAAATTATATTGAGATCAACAGAGAATTACATCTGAAAAGAAGTTTATAGGCTGCTCTATGGATACAGTCTAATTATGGCACTGTAACTGTACTACAATAGTTGCACATGATCTAATGGAAAGGTATTTCTACATTTTCAGAAATTGGAATGTATTTTAGCCATTCCAAATTCCCACTTCTGGGATGTCTTTCTCTGCTTCCCATGTTGGTTCCTTGAGTTGGAATGAAAATTGAAGGTTACAGGCAAAATTTGTTTGTCTAAATAGGCAAATGCAAAAATTATGTTGTCTTTAAAATTTCCTTGCAATTGTCCAGTCAGTATATTGACCCAAAAAAATAGAAATTTTTTTAAAGCAAAACTGCTCACCAACCAACCCAACTGAGAGGAATCCTGAGACAATAAAGTGCAGATTCTCTGCACCCATGCTTTTGTTCCACATCCCTCCTTCTCTGAAGTAAGAATCCTTTACCTCTGCCCCTCAGAGATGACCTGAGTTATTTAGAATAACAAACTAGACACACTCGCTCCAGTCTCCGCCCCCTCATGGCTTCTTTGAAAAAGTAACCCTGTTCTTGCCCTAAAGTAGGGCCTTACTCTATACCAATAGCCTCATGCCCAGATTTTATACCTTCACACTATATACTTATATACCCAGGCACAGGTATCTCTTCAATGGCCATCCCTCCAAAATATCTGTTGAGTCCATGGCTGTGGGTTCTGTCTGTCCCAGATGTCTCCCAGGGCAGGAGGGCTGGTGTGCTGTCAGGTGGTGCAAGCTGCATCACGAGCTCATGACTGGTGTATCTGGAGCAGTCCACACTCACTGTCCATGGCAGTTATGGCACACAGTGCCAGTGTCATTCAGCAACCAACTTGAAATACACAGTTCAGCTTTACAGACTCTTCTCACCCAAAAATCAAATCCCCTTCTCAAATCCCCTTCAGGCACACATTGTGTTTCCCATCCATCAGCATTACTCACCAAATGCACCCAGCTATTGAGTAAATACAATCCCATGAGTTGATTTGCCTTTGTTTGAGACAGGACTAACCCAAACTGTCTAATACACTCCTAGTATGCACCA
>VZRX01001968.1:28593-50921 GCA_013398075.1 Notiomystis cincta
ACATGCTTCAAATATTTGTGGTCAAAAAAAGATGTTTGTTGCAGCATATTTCCCCCATTTTGCAAAACTAGTCACAATGTTGTTGTCTCAAATCAAGGTAAGAAAATATGACATTAAAAGTTGAATGGTTCATTTTCAAGAATTCAATCTTGTTTTATGATACTATATATTAATACAGATGTAATAATAGAGAAATTGTAAAGAATTTTATATATAGTATTTTAAACTAAGCATTGAGAATGAAAAATTATTTTTATTCACTGTGGGAATTTGAAATATACATCTCAGTTTTTATGAAGTAGCTTCTGATTTAAAAGAATTTAATTGTCAAAAATGTGCATTTATAAATTACATTTGGCTTTGTTCAAAATTTATGTTCAAGGTTTTTCAAAATTACTCTTCATTGTCTTGATATTTATTAGAATTGATAAATAATTGTGATTTTCAGGCTCTGTCACTGTAATTCCAGAACTAAGTTTTGAAATTCTCTATATTTCTAGATATTCACCATTGATGAAATGTAATATTTTGACAGTTCCAGAACAACAAAAAATTTTTTTTCAAATTATTTCCCAGTACAAATAAACTCTTAAATTGTGCTGATTATAGTATATAGATTCATGACTGTAGTAAGAACTATGAACAAATTGTTCAAAATTATCAATTTATATTTGGCAGCATTAATATTTCATCTTTTTTAAAAAATTCAAATTATAATTTTTTTAAATATCCTCCTGCCCAGTTGGATATTTGGGCTTGCCTTATATATAATGGTCCTGATTTTGTACTACTGTCATATGAAGTTACGAACAAGATCATATCCCTGAAAATATCTCCAAAGATGGATAAAAATTTGGAAGTTTATTTTTTTAAATATTCATCATATGATTTGAAAATATGATTGATCTGATGTATCAGCACATTGTGACTAATTTTAAACAAAACTAGAAAACTACTCTTTCTTTATTCTTGAGTAAAGAGTGCTTAGTGGTAAATAATAAATTATTGTTTTGCTTTCTTAGTTTTTATTTTGAGAAGTTCTGTGGTTTTGTTATTTTTTAGCACTATCTTTAAAATAAGAAACACACATTTTACCATATTATAAACATAATGCATATACATCAAATTTGTCTTGCATGACATTTTTTTATCAGCGTGCTGAAAGTATAAGATCGTTTAAGTTTTCTGAAGACTGTATTAAAGCACAGGGAAAAGCATCTGAAGCACATTTACATGGAGATTTTTCCAACTGTCATTTTGATATAATTCATGAATTATTAATTTATTTCCTTTTATGATTTGACTGAAATTTGAAACTTTAATTTTAAATTTCTGCTGTCATTCCTTATAAAATAATGGACTTAATCCACAGGAAGGAACATCTAATGAAATGGTCTAAAAACATGTCTTCAGACTGTCAAGACTTACTTTTCCTCAGCAGTTGCAGTACTGTGAAAAGAATGGAGTTTTGTCCCAGTAAATTCCAAGGAAGCCTAAGTGTACATATATACAGGTCTAGATGGTCACTGAGGTACTTCCTTACACTAGTAGGGATGAAGTTCTTTAATTATATCATCTCTTATCAATTCACTGAGAGGTGTTCACGGAATACTCCTTCTTCTCATCTTAATTCTTAAACTCAAGCTTCAAGATTCCACAAATTCAGGGAATTTGAGTCATAACATAAAAGAGAAGAGTTTGGAAATAAAAGATTTCTATTTACAGAGCCCTTCTCCATACCCTATAGCCAGTGATTCAGGAGTCTTCTGAGAGGATTAAGGGAGAAAAAGTGCATTTACAAAAGAGTTTGGGTACAGGTCTCCTGTGCACCAGGTACTCAGACCATTAAGGAACAGATAACAGCTGATGTAGGGTGGAGGTTCAGTTTGTGGGAAAGAGTTGTCCCCAGTGCAGAGATGTAAATAAATAGTTATGTAATGGAAAATCTACAAGATTTAGAGATCTCTCCGATTAGGTTTCTTTTTCTAGATGAGGCTTATGTGCACTGCTCAACATTTCTGCTCCTTTCTGCTTGAGGGTGCAAGTCCTTGTATATGATCACTGGAAGTAATTTTAATTCCATTTAATTTCTACTTGTATGCCATTGCTTTAGCATTGCTTTAGTTTCACCCATACAGCACTTTTCAGGTTGTAGTATAATGTTTAACTCAGAGTAGCTAGTAGCTAGTTTACAATATCTTTGCACAGTTTCACTGTCCTCCTAGACCCCTGAGTTGTGGTCATGTGCAAGTGAGTTCAGTGACCACTGAAGTTTTGCCCATACTATAAAAATACTTGCCAAGTTGAGAACCTTAAATAAATGCTCACTACCTGGCAAGTATTTTTGTAGTAGTAGTGGTTAAGAAATTTATGTCTTAACTGCTCAGAAATCTCAAAGGTGAGCGATATTTTCTGGATTTCCTGAAAAGAACTTTACAAGTACAGCTTTAAAATTTCTCGATCATTCAAACATGAAGATGGCAATGGCAATTTTTTTTTTCCCTAATTTCAGAAAAAAACACCACTGTAGATAGCTGAAAAAGGCTGTCAGTTGCTGCCAGCAAGTGTCAAGAACAGTTTCTGTGGTACCCTATTGCAAGTCATAATTTAAAGCAGGTTCTGTATTCTTGCAGCACTGGTTACTCTAAAGACAATGCTTCACTTGGAGTTTTGTTTGTCCAAAACACACAGTTAATAATTATAGCAAATCCTTTTCAGGCATATTTGACCCTTTTTTCCACTTTCCTTTTCTCCACAAAGTTCATCACATTCCAGCTACCTGCCCACATTCATTTATGCCAAGCTGCTCTGCATTCCAGTACAACAGTTTCCCATAGGTGTTATGGCTGTTCTATCCAGATAGGTTTTACTTTTCCCTGTGTGCCTGAGTGTCTACTTAGGGTAAGTCAGTTGCTTGTATGATGGACCTCATAGCTCCATGAGAACTCAAAACTTTCTCTTTTTTATTAAAAAAAACCAAACATGCAATCTCATAAAATGTAATCATTCTGTGGAAACCTTTAAATTCCTGAGAATCATTTGGGCAGCAGTCCTATCCCTTTCACCATACTCGCTTTTGTTTTTTGATAGCCAGCAAGATCTGAGAATTTTTCTCCAGCACTACAGAAAACTCTTGGGTTTAAGTCATATAGTCATATAGTAGGACTGTGAACTCTTACTGTTACAATTTATTGAAGAATCCAGGATGTGCTTGTTTCAACAAATTGATAGATTTTTATTCAGTTTCAAAGGCTTGTTATCTCTGAAGTTACTGTCAATGGCAAAGACAACTGTAGCTCCATTTCAATTAAGAGGTATCCCTGATTTATGCTTAATGTTCATTTTAAAAATGATGCCTCAAAAATTCAAATGATTTTGCATGAAATTCAACAGAAAATAGAAGGACTCAGTTAACGTATCCAACAAAGCCTGCACAACAATGGTGGTATCCATTAAAAGACTACTTCTCAATGCTGTTGATTTTTTATGCTTACTCCTCTAGGCCTTCAGAAAAATGTGTGAAAATGCAATCAGTACATCAAAAAACATTATTGCGACATTAACTCTGATATTCATAAGCTCTCACAGAAATCTCTCTTGGGTTTTGTGCATTGATTTAGTCTTTCATTAGAGGAGACTTTTGCTAACAAAGGTGCTTGGCTGTGTGAAACGAAGAGATTAAGGAACATTCTTTAATCAACTGAAATTCACAAAAGAAAATCATCTTTATCAATAAGGAGGGTGTTACCACAACTACGTTTATGACTTGTTTTCTGATGTCCAGTAGGAAACCTACCTTGGGTCTGTGCTGTTGTGATGGTGTTATTTAGTAGATTATGCTTTTTTGTAAAGTAAGCAAGTTTTCAATTCACCACATTTAAGGATACATTTCCTTCAAGCAATAAAGTGCTTAAAGTGATAGAAATTGGTAGAATCTGCTTAGATTCAGCAACATTTTTAGGCAAATAAATAAATTAAATCAGTTATATGGATATAAAACAAGCAAATGACTTTTTTTTGGTAAACTATTCAAATCAGGCAGCAAGAAGGGAATAACAAAAATTATTCATGTGCAATTTCTATTTGCCTGCATTGCTACCAGGTAGTAGCAATTTGTTTTGACTTAAGAAGCTTTCAAAGATTATATGCTAAAAGAGACTCTAGTCTTAGTGAGTGCCCAGCAAAAAAATGCCTTATAACCCTATGTATCTGTTCAAAATGGTGTATGGAGTTGCCAGAAAAGATGAGGGCATTCTTGTACTCCAAAATAAAATGGGTCTGGACATGCAGCCAGATTCCTCTGCAAGCATATTATCTCCGGC
Organism: Notiomystis cincta; assembly: GCA_013398075.1. Taxonomy (NCBI): domain Eukaryota; kingdom Metazoa; phylum Chordata; class Aves; order Passeriformes; family Notiomystidae; genus Notiomystis; species Notiomystis cincta. Next base: position 32,916 of record VZRX01001968.1, read on the forward strand.
GTGTATGGGGCTTGATTTTTCATGAATTGTTTACAAAGATAAACTGAGTAACTGCACACAGAAGCTTGAAGGCACTTGTATGATTGCTATTAATAGTTATATGATGCTGTTTTGTTGGCATTACAGGCACATATGTGCTCTTTATATTTGCTACCTAAGGGGCCAGACTCTGACACCTTTTGCAAGTCGAAAGACGAGCACTATTTGCAGTGTGAGGTGCTAATTGCTTATTTTGTTAACTTTGCTGGAAATATGAGTGACAGAATCTGAAAGAATGTTCTGAATCAGGAAAAAATTTGCATATATTTCATTTCAAGCATGTGTTGAATCCTATTTGCTTTAATTAGAATATCTATACACTAAAAATAAAGTGTATGTATAAGTTGCTTGTTAAATTGAGTCCTGCATAACTGTTTCTTCATCTATTTTGCAAGTCACATCAATTCTTATTGTTCAGTTCTTTGATACTCTACTAGCTACTCTATAATTGAAGAACTTACATTGCTTGGAATACAATGTAACACACTTAAAAATATTTTGTTTATAAAGCTACTGTACATTACAATTTAAATAGTAGAAGAATTTAATTTCTCTTATCCCACAATCTACTGGAGGAATCTCTAGATAATGCAATATCTGCATTCTAAAATATTGCTTCTTTTTATTTGACTTATTTTTGCAAGACATTTTATTAAAAATAGTTTGTTCGCGGTCGTGCTCAGGCATATGCCTGATTTTTTTTGTCTCTGCTTCTTATAAGCTGCTCTGCCCATAACAGACCATAAAGTGAGAGTAACGATATGATACTGTTTGCATTTTCCATGCACTTCCAGGCAGAGGCTTTTTATTTTGTATGTTACTGTCTGTGCTGTGAGATAGCACAACAGAGCCCTTTGTTGGACTCTCAGCTGAGCTGCTCATCATACTGACTAGACAAAGTATGCAAAGCAGTTTCTTTTGCTGCTGTTCCTCCACTAAGTCCTCTGCCCTAAAACTGAGGGAGATACGGCTGTTATTCAGCCCTAAATACATTGAAGCTGAAGGTATAACAAAGTTCATATTACATTCTATTAGCAGTCAAAATAAAAGATACAGACCACAGTTTTCAAAACAATTGAGGCGAAATTTTATTTTCCATCAGTGGAAAGTATCACCTCCCAGGGAATTCCTGGGGAAATTTGACAGCTTTCAGTCCCCACTGTAAAAAAAGAGATCAAGTATGCCCTTGGACCCCAGGTTGCAACAGCCTGTTGTTAAACCCATCCTCCTCCAGTCAGGACTTTCTCAAACTGTCTTTATTTTCTGTATCACAAAGCAGTGTGGAGTTTGTGTGCTGTTCCTCATTCGTGCTATGTAGATCTCTGCTCCAGCCCATCCTGCTGCAGTATGAGGAATCCTTTTCTGCCTTCAGATGTTCCCACATGCTTTATGGTACTGCTGTATTTTAGCAACTTATTGGGAATATGTCTGATAACCAACTCAATACCAAAAAAAGAAGGAAAAAAATAATATGAAATGAGAAAATTAACAGTTGCAGCAAATTCTTCTACTTCCACTCATTTAAGGGTACAGCATAATTTTCTTTTACATTAATTGCTATTTAGAGCATTGCTAATCTACATTGGACATCCATCTTTCAATACACAATCAAATAACTGTGCTTCTGGGAACAGGCCTTATTTTTTTTAATAGTTTTAGATAACTACAATATTCAGATTACACTGAGTACTGAAGTTTGTTAAAACAGCGTATCAAATGGCTGTCCAATCTCCCTTTTTCTCAAACTCCTCCTTACAATGAAAGTTGCTGCTTCAGGAGTGTGATGGAATGTCCCAAAGCTAGGCACAGGGAGTTTGAATGCAGTTTTTGGGAAAGATAACGATGCACAATGATACATTTAGAACCATGCAGATGTAATGCATGTGAGGCAAACATGTAAGAGTTGGCCATGTGAATTTCTTTGAATACACCTATCTGGATAGCTCATCTGAATCACTAAACTGAATACTCCCTGGGTGTTTGGGTAAATTATTTTCAATAAAAGTCAGAATATTCTGTACTTGATATAGAAGAAGGGCATTTGAGGTAATTGTTTTAAAAAAATAAGATAAAAAAGTTTCCTGATAAACTGAAAGTATTTAACTTTATATTCAACAACATGTGTTTTTCTAGTACATTCCCCTTTTAGATTGACCTTTTCCCTTCTGTTAATTTCTTGCTGCCAGGCGTATACATTTTAATAACATATTTCCATTCGTTGACTATCAAGCAGTAAATAAGTACAAAAGAGTTAATATATTTGTAGACTAATTAAGCTTTCCCTAGCTCTGCACACTCTGACTTTTTTTTTCTTAAAGTAAGTGTGCTTGCTGTTTGAGTTTATTCAAACTCCCTATCGTTGGCATTTGGAAATGAACCTTACACTGCCATAAAACTCAGGATAAAAATCTTCTGCAGCTGAAGGTGTGATAACTGTGTATTCTAGGTAGCAGAAAAGACAAGAGTAGATATTTTACACAGTGAGACAATTTGCAATAGATGACCATATTCATTCATCAAAAGTTTACTGTAAGCATTAACTAGTGGAACACAAGAACCTGTGGAGTAGACAAAGATTAATTATACCTATGCTCACACAGTAATGTTTGTGTTCCAAACAAATTATATTTGCTTCAGTTTAAATGATGCATAAGTCTGATAAGTGCAGATGAACGTGTGTTCAGGATGAGTGAGCACACTTGTTTGAATGTCATATTTATCCCTGTATTTTGTCAGAAAATTAACTTCTTTGGAGTTTGTGCTTGAGCTGAGCATATGGTTGTTGATCTCTGGAGATGACAGCCTATCTGAGCAATAGCTCCTTATGGCTTGAGCTCTCCTCCGCTGGCAGATGCTTTGGGCTTTTCTACAATTAAGTGGAGATCATCACTGTTTTCTTTGAGCACTGCTGTGCCTTGTACTCTGAAGTGTTTTGTTAATCACTGTCTGCCTTCGACAGAAGCTGCCAAAGCTCTCATTAAGTTTGAATTTTGAGATGTCATGCTCGAATGATGGAATTTCATCCCTTTTCTGGATGAATGGAATTGGCTATGGAAAGATGCCAAAGAAAAATCATGACACTGAAGTATATCTGCTTTGCGTTTCACTGCTGAAACAAAAGAGAGAGACGAGGAGGAAAAGAAAACTTTCTTGCTGTTATTCTCAGATCCAGAGCAAAGACTGGCTTGTGTGATTTCCTGGAAGATAATAATCATAAGGGCTTCACCTTATCATCTGTAGGACTTATGTTGCTACTTTTCATGAACAATCTGTCACTGTCTTGTTTTCAACTGCAAACCTTAAACCATCTTCTCAAAAATCTTTTCACGAATGTCACTTACTGTGTCACTGGAAAATATAGTTTAAGATGCTCAGTGACAATAAATTTTTTTTAAAAATTAAAAATCAACATTTAGTTTGAGGCAGGGGCTCCAGTGATGACATTATGATGAACTATAATAGGAACACAAAATAATGTAATATTTGTTCTTCAAGAAACATTTCTTGCACATGTGCAAGCAAAACCAAATGCATCTGTTGGCTGGTTAGTGACTTGCATCAAGAAGCTAAGTGTGTGAATTTTGTATGAAAAGACATTGTCCATTTCTCTTGGTGGATACAAATGTTTCAGTTGTAAAAACAAAAGTGAGCTTGAAAGAAAAAGCTGTGCTAATTAGCTGCAGCACCTAATAATTTCTGTCACATTCTGTATAGCAACACATGAAGGCAAAATGCATGGACTTCACACATAGAGCACTCTCTGCTGTTGAACTAATGGGTTTTGTCCTAATAACAATAACATGTGCAGTTCAACACATAGGTACAATGACATTAATATGCTCTTGATTAGATCCACTTTGGCCTTTTGTGAGATTCTGAGTGTATGAATACCTCACAGTTGAGGACATTCCTATGGGATCGTGGTTACTTTAAAATAAAAATGTACAAAAGAATGCACAAGAGAAAGGCAAAGGCATCATCTTCCCTCTTAACCTTGACATTTTTGAGGTTTTCATGCTTTTGTAGAGTATGCTCAAATCACACACATATATATGAGAGATATGCTTCTTATTTTGTAATGTTTTGTCTGGAGAAATACATGTTATTCCTTTATTTTTCTTAGACACCTCCTAATATAGCAAACATATCTGATATGACAGATATGAATCACAGAATGGTTAGAGCTGGCAGAGACCCCTTGACATTAACTTGACATTAACTCTCTTGCCCAAAATAGAGTAATCTACAGCACTTTGCTGAGGACTGAGTCCTGTTAGGTTTTGCTTAGTTCCTGGGGACTCCAAAACCTCTCTGGGTAACTTGGCTTAATGTTGAATTATCTCTAGAGTAGAAAAATATTCTCCTATCTTCAAATGGAATTATCTGTGTTTCAGTTTGTGCCCATTGACCTCTGTCACTGGGAATCACTGGCGTTGTCTCTTTCTTCTGTATTCCACCAGGTATCTGGGAATAGTGACGAGATCTCTTCTCTTGTCTGTCTCTAAACTGTTCTGGCTCTCACAGTCTTTCCTCCTACGAAAGATGTTCTGGTGTCTTAGTTATCTTTGTGTCCTTTTTCTGGATTTAGTCCAATATGTCCATTTCTTTCCAGTATTAGAAAGCCAACACCTGGACAAAAGCCAAAAAAGCCAAGTCAAAAGCACTCTGTGTTTCACCACTGCTGACCAGAGAGAAAGATTCAGTTCCTATTGGTGTCTCATTGCCCAACATGGCATAGGAAGCTTTTGGCATTTGCTGTGATAGCTCGTTGCAGGCTCATAATAATTTTGAGTCTATCAGGTTAGTCAAGCATGATTTCTTCTTTATAAATCCTTGCCAACCACTCCTAATTAGTTTCACATCCTTAGTATGTTTGGAAATTGCCCTACATGAGGGTATTGTGACTCACCTTCCCAGGAGTCAAGATGAGACTGATAAAACTTTGGCTCCTTTAGTCTTTCTTTTGCCATATTTGAAGGGTTGACTTTTATGTCCTTTCTTAAGGAGGAAATCTTTCCCAGTTGCATTGACCCTTTAGAGATGTTTTGGGGTGACCTGACAATGACATCATCAGGCTTCCTGTATGCTAATGGTGGCAAAGGATGATAGAATAAGTTTTCTGAAATATGTAAGAAAACCAGAATAAAAATATCTAAAAATATTTAAGACTTCACATGACTGCCCATATTGACTTACAGAATATAATTAAGAAGCTGGATGTGAGCTGGAGGTATAAAATTCTGTAAGTATACAATGAGAAGTCTTCAGCTTAACAGTGTTTTTGACACATGTGTTAGTAAAAAACGGCAAGTGTACTGCATTTTGGTGTTAGGTTAAAACTAGTATGGTTTAAGTGTGCATATTTTGAAAAATTGAATAATCTTGACTCTTATACTAATGGTATTAAACTTGATGTAATGTTATTGCCAAGACAATATTTTTATTATGTAAGACCAGAATTAGAAATTCAGAACTAAGAAATTTTTTCTATTTTTGAGACCTGATATTGTGTTAGATACAGGGCTGGATCTTAGCTCTGCTGTATTTGAAAACAGTAAAGAATAAATCTCTTCAAGGAAAGGTGGTGTTAGACATAGATATAAGATAACCATCTTGTGATGACAACAACAGAAGTTTCAGGTAGTACAGGAATCATATGAGAAATACAGATGAATTAGAACCAGTAGAAGGAATATGACTTAATGAGAGATCTGGAGGAATAGGAATGAAGTTGTTCAGTTAATTGATGTTATTAGAGCTATTTATGCAAAAAGTTACCAAGCTGAAGCCACTGAACTTGCTAGGTTATTCTTTAAGTATCAAAAGCATGATGCATCTTGTTGAGTTCAGTGAAAATCTATTTGTTGACATCTGTAATGGCTAGATTTTGCCCATGCAAAATAAATTCTCAAAAGATCTAGGTAGCTGCAGCTCTCAGGAGGACTAAGCTTTGTTTCTGTTATCTCTATCAAAAAATCGTAGAATCCAAGCATGGTTTGGGTTGGAGGGGACCTTAGAAATTATCTAGTTTCAACTCCCCTGCCATGGGCAGGGAAACCAACCAACCTTGCCTTGAACACTTCCAGGGGTGGGGCACCCACAGTTTCATTGGGCTACCTGTATCAGAGCTTCACCATCCTCACAGTGAAGAATTTCTTCCTAATATCTGACCTAAACCTGTCCTCTGTTAATTCAAAGCAATCACCTCTTGTCCTATCACTCCTGCCCTTTTCAAAATTCCCTCTCCAGTTTTCTTGTAGTCCCTTTAGGTACTGGAATATGCTTTAAAGTTTCCCTGGACCCTTCTCTACTCCAACTTGAACAACCCTGACTCCCTTGACTTGTCTCCATACCAGAGTTGATCCTTCATGGCCCTCCTCTGACTTCAGTGCTGTGTGACTCTGTGTGGTGGGTAGAAAGTGTCTAAAAAGAGCATCATTTTGGGAAATGCATACTTTCTCAATTCAAAGGAAATTCCAGTTGATGGTAAGCTAAGATTTTCTTAGGCAATATTCAATCGTTCTGAAGTTTGACTGATGAAGAGGATAACAAGAAATGGTAACAGTTACAAATGTATACGATGTCTTTTAGAACTGAAAATGTCACATTTTCTGGTTTATTTTTATATATCTCAGAAAGCAGCACTTAACTGGTTTCCTAAAATATCATGCCAAAGTGCTTGAGTATTTTCCATGATGAAAATATTGGCCGAATGAAAATATTTTCATCTCAGAAGTGAAATATCAATGAGAAGGCTTCTCTTTCAGAAATAAGATACTTTAGACTTAGGAGGTCTGGACCATCCTGTATATGAAGGTTGATTAAAGGTTTTATTAAATGCATTATGCAAAAGAACAAGTGAAATGTTCGACTCATGTAAATCAATTTTATTTTATTGCCTTTAGGGTAGCATCACTAATTTTACTGGTAGGAGGCTTATACCATTGCCTCACATATTTTGGATAAACCTCACAGTGTATTTCCACTAAATAAAATCTGTATATTCTCCCATGATGCACAATCCTGCATGTGCATGTTCAATAGTACTTAAAGAAACTGTGTTTTTAAAAGTGCCAGCTTAGCATGATGGGATGCAAAAGCCAGACTCAGTGTGAATAGTCAAAAATGCATATACATGGAAGGTGACAGGTCTGACACTAGCTTTAGAAATCTGATGCTTTCAGGTGTGTAAAATGGAAACGATTTTCCTCCATTTATTAGCACCATGTGGGAGAAGGAATAAAAATCCCAAGCATAAAATGCTGATCCAAAACATGAGAAGGGGCTTGCAGCAGCTTTTGCCACGTGGCATATGTGTCTTTGAAGTGTGAGGCAGACATGTCACACACCTTTCTTTGAACTGAGATTTTGCAAAAGGTAGTGGTGACATGGCACAGCTTGGTGGCTTTCCAACGCCGAAGCTGCAGGTATGTGACATGCCTGTTCCTCCACCAACGTGTCACACAGCTCTGCGCATTCCCACTGTCTTTGTTTTTGGAGCACAGCTGCTGACAACAAACACAATTGATGAGCAGAGACAGCACAGAGATAATATATGTAATATGTGACATTAGGGTGTCCAAATCCATGTTGCAGGCTTTCATATTATGAGAAAGGATGTTTTACCTTGAGCAGAGGAATGCATTCTATTTATTAGTTGCAGGTGTGTTTGTGCCATCTGTCGTTATCATACATGTCAAGAGATATGTCCTTTGCAAAATACGCTTCCTGCTTGAGGCAAGGGACACAACTTCAGGTAACAAAATAACCAGGAACCTTCTTTTTGTAAATTGTGTGAATCAAACTTTTTCCAGGTGATTACATCCCATATATAGACGCTGTTCTCACTGTTATTTATTAAAGTTCTGTTGCATGTGTTCTTTTCATGGATTTTCATTAATTGCATATATTTCATTGTAGGAGAAAATAAATTATAAATTATAAAGGTTGCTTAGCCCTCAGCAAAAGGAGAAGAATCCTAGGCTTTGGAAGTAGTAAAAGGTTTCTACAGAGGAAAGTACACTTTAACTAAACAAAAGACTACTAGGTGTTAAATTATCTTTGTAGTACTATTTTGGATATGCTTGAAACATTTACCTTAGAGTAATTGCCATTATTTGATCTAATGTACAGTGATTAATACAGAGATAATTATCAGCTTAGTAGAATATATAGTTTACAGAGAAACATTGCATTAATAGTGGTTAGAGACAGCTATTTCAATATTTCACATACTAATCTCTGTTATATTTTCTGTTAAAATTTCAACCAAAATAAATAGTTGGGTGTGGCTTACTTAAAATGAAGATACACCTTTTTTTCACATGTTCAAAAAAAAATAATATATATAATCTTATCCTAAATAAACCATTTGTGCTCAAGTAAAAGTGTTACTTTCTTCTAAATTATTTTTCTGAGAAGAATTTCTACCTTCCTTTTTGCTTAGTTTGTATTGCAAATCCTAAATACTGTCTTCTAATAATTTATCTGTCACCTTTCCAATTATTTCTGTTTACTTTAACTGGAGTCACAAAGGATATTAATATGCTTTTGAAACTGGTAAAATATGCACATTGATGAAAAGCAGGTATTTTTTTAAAGCACCTGTAAGTCTTTGAACTCTATTTGGGGGTTGGGGAGGGTGAAAATAAAAGACATTACATTCTTTTGTTTCTAGGGGTGGAAAGAGAGCACAGAGCATTGCTTATTGTTTGCATTATGAAGATTATGTTCTAATCATTTATGTATGGCAGTACAAAGCAGATCCTGTGGGTTGGTGGTGACCTTCATCTTCTGCTGGAAAGAAGATGGCCCTGCCTGGCTGAGAACTGAAGCCATGTCTTGTTCCTCCAACCAACAAATCTCCAAACTCAGAAAAGGTATGAAGAAAATCACACATAGGCAGAGTGCAGCTGCTGTGCCTTCCCATTTTTTGATCAACACATCTTACTGTATGTATGGGTTGTTTTTAGGGGCTGTCCTGTCCCTTTCCCACATAAGCATAAGTTCCTTTCTCTGTATTTGTGTTGGTGTTGATTGTATGGTCAGCTGGACCAGGGATCATGCATCTTAATATTAATAGTTTTACATTCACTTTTATTCACTCATTTCTTGGATTCATCTTCTTCTTGAGGTGGTCAAAACATGACAGAAGCATGAATAACATGATAAAAAGAAATGTGTTAAGCAAATTGTGTACAAGTATACAAACTAGAAGTAAGTGAATGAAATTATCAGCTAACATTAAAAAAAAAAACCAGAGGTGGAATACATTTTCAGTACAGCATTTGATGAGATTTTTTTTCCCAAGTTAAAAAAGAATAGCGCAAATTCATGACAAAAATTTTCATTGAAGGCTTTTAAGCACAATGACGACTCTGATATTCTCAATACTGAAATTTCCATCTTAGTTTGCTGAAGGAAACATTATGTATTTTCCCTTCTTCCCCAGACACCTCTTTTTTGTCACTGGATAGTGGTCTGGATGGAACTCTTAAGTGTGATCCATTTTTATGTATTTAGATGTAGAGATTTTTCACACTTCTTTACCAATATATTTCAACTTTTGAGCTAGAAACTCCAGAAGGTTGTTTTGTCCCATTCACAACTGAGTTCTTATCTTCTGTGCTGGGAATTACTGATATGGCTGTCAATCCAGGCCATTTGTGATAGTAGTTTCATACAGTGTTCTTGCTCAGAGAATTAAATTTAGACTATAAGCTTAGGATATTTGAAAGGCTATGAGAGAGGTAATTTAACTTAAAAAATAAAAAATAACACTATATTCAGACTCCTAAGTCCAAAAATAATAAAGAAAGGGAGCAAAATGAAGAAAAAAAATTTTACATACATATATACATACTCTCTTTAATAATGTTTCCAAAAGTTCTGCTGATACACATTATTTTTTATATTATCACGTGCAATGGAATATTTATGCAGATTATTACTAACGAAACAAGCATTTTAATATATCAAAAATTTAGGGATGACTTTGAATTTTGAGTTGAACATCTTGTTTTCAGCAATTTTGATTTTGAACAATTTACAATCAGCTAAAATTTTGAGGAGTATTATTTCCTAAATTAAGTGCAATTCTTTTCTAATCCCTCCACTCCAGTTCATGAGCCACATGTTAAGCAGTTGTCTAAATCAATATCCTAAAAATCTTGTCCATATTAAAATCTTTGTAATTATTTCAGCATTCATTTGATGTGAAAGAAACAAGACAAAACTTGACTCAGATATTTGCTTGTTGTTCTTTGAGAAATAAATGATGTCTAGAAATTCTGAAATTATAAAATTATACTAGACTCTTTTAGGTCTGAAATCAGACTGTGCTGTATTGTCCTGGTGACAAAAGTGCTCTGTATTTTCAGCCAATTTTATAACCTGGAAATGTTTTACTACTTGGATTCAAAATCTGAATTGAGTTCTTACATGGAGTCATTTTTATCCTAATGCTTAGTTTATAGTGGAGTAGAGTACAGCACAGTGTGTAAAAACTGTGGTGATCATGTAGAAGAATAATTTCTGTGTAAGCTGTAGAAAGTTTATAAACAATTAATATCCCATCACTTTTCCATGTTGATTTTAAATGGCAAAGGATATTAAATGGATTAGCTAAGGAATCAATGACATTAACACTCTTTCTTACCTAAATGATTCTGTATAGTTTAAATTACAATATTACTGAAAGAATCACTTTCATATGTGCAACTTCTCAGTGTGTATGTGGCTTTGGAAAATACATTAACTGAGTCTTCCTCTGTCTCCACATAATTAAGTGCATGGTCTCAAAGGGATACTCATCAAATCCAGGTTCTTGAACCACATTTTCCATTTATGGATTTGTTCTTATAAATACATATATTATTTATTTGTAGACTCTATAGAAACAAACAAAAAGAAAAATCCCAGGGATTATTCAGTGTCACATGTGAGAATGAGTATATTATCAGTAATACTACTCATGAAGGGCTGTTTTAAATATAGTTAGTAAAGTCAGGAAGTATTATTGTGATGCCATATGGGCAGTTTACCATACATGTGAGTAATCTGCTACATTACGTGTTTAAAGATTGAATGACCATTTACTAAACTGAAGTAGAATGTTATGTATCATTTAATTTAGCTCATTCTTGCTAGATAAGGTAAGTATTTGTGATGTACTCACTGCATATAAGTTCCTACAGACTTTTACCTCTTTTCTCTCTTCCGCCTCCACTTCTCCTTCCCTTCCTTCCACCTCCCACCCCAGCCTTATATCCAGAAGAGCATTTAAGCATGTGCTTTATTGGTTGGTTGGTTGGTTGGTTGGTTGGTTGGTTGGTTGGTTGGTTGATCTGTTTTTCTAAGAAGAATCCTAATTGCAGTGGGTCTTTATCAGGCTTTTGAAGCTGAGTGTATGAAAAAGGACTTTCTTGAATATAGATGCTTTTCGAGTTCATTACCTTAGGGCCATTATCTGATGATTTTTAAGCATATTGTTACTATTTATGTTGAGTAAACAACTAAAATCTGGGTGTAAATCCTTAATCCTACTAAATACTGAGATTTTCTAAATTCCTTTTGAGTTCTTAGGATGGTTATTATTATACATACATTGCTCTACATAATTCTAATTTCCTAGAACAGGTATTATTCTGCACATTGGACAATTGCTTAGGGTTGTACATATATCAAAAGAATGACAATATTATGGTAACCTTCACTCAAAGAATGTATAAAAAATATATCTGTAAAGAATTCTAATATTGCAAGTCTACATGTGTGATGCATACTACATGTAAAAGTTAAGTAATATTGGATGTGAAATCATTCCAATAATCAGGATTTAACTTTCTACTGGAACTGCTAATATTGTTTCAAATGTTTTCCCCTCATGTAAAAGATTTTTATTGATATTTAGTTTTCTTTGCTGTATAATTTTACCAACATGTACTCCACACTTTTTTATTCTGTGTCTTCAATAGTGTGAGTATGTCTCCCACTGCACATATCAGCACAGGAATTTTTAAATGAGTTTTTTTGACTCATATAGATTTATTTCTGGGGACATTATACATATATACATGGCTAGTGTAGCATCAAACAACTAAATTCTGCAATAGAAGTCCATGCATACATTATTAGTCCAACTGCAGGAAGATTTAAAGCAGAAGAGTGTTAGCTCAGCATAATGAATATCTGCCAGCCATTTTTTTATAATGACTAGCTGCAGTTCTTATTGTATGTCAAACCTTATGCTGTGCTGTACTGTTAGCTTTCTTGTTTGGCACAATCAAATGATGTAATGTATCCCTAGAAGTCTAGCTGGATCAAAGACATATACAACAGGGTGCTTTTTTTCTGCCAGTAGTATTGTTGCATATTTTGCTAAAATTATAGTGCAAGCGATAACAAATACATGATCACTTATCATTTATAATGCACTATTCCTGCTATGCAGTAAAGACATTACAAGGATGGATAGCTTTGCTTGCCACAAAAGGAATGTTTAGATATTAAGTAGACCAGTGGGTGTTCAAAAATCCCTTCATAATTGTAAAATTGACCTATGCTCATTGACACAAAGAATCAGTTAAAAGGAAAGTGCTTTTCTTTCTATGTATTAATGAAATGTGCTTCTTTTTTTTTTTCTTTTTTCTTTTTTTCCCCCCAAAAGGTAAGCTAAATCTAAAACAGTAGTTGAAATGCAGTTCATTTAAATGTAGTTTAAGAACTCACTACTCTTGCCTATTTTGGGCATTGTGTAAGGCATGGAAAGCTTGCTTATGCTTACTCCTGATGTAAAACCCACAGCAGTGTGAAAGGACAATAGAACTGTATGGTATGTGTATTAACTTTGATGATAAATGCCTTATTCCTTCTNCATAATTGTAAAATTGACCTATGCTCATTGACACAAAGAATCAGTTAAAAGGAAAGTGCTTTTCTTTCTATGTATTAATGAAATGTGCTTCTTTTTTTTTTTCTTTTTTCTTTTTTTCCCCCCAAAAGGTAAGCTAAATCTAAAACAGTAGTTGAAATGCAGTTCATTTAAATGTAGTTTAAGAACTCACTACTCTTGCCTATTTTGGGCATTGTGTAAGGCATGGAAAGCTTGCTTATGCTTACTCCTGATGTAAAACCCACAGCAGTGTGAAAGGACAATAGAACTGTATGGTATGTGTTCAGAGGATTATTAAAAGAGTTCTCTGGAGGAATAAAATTGTGGAAGTCACACATTTAATAGCTCAGGTACAAAGAGTCAGATTGTGCCAGTTGGCAAAAGTTAGCAGGAAGCTGTCACAATAAATGGCAGCAGCTGCTCATAGTTCTAAAGAGTATGTCCCAGTCAGAACTGAAAACTGATGGCATCTACATTAATACTACCTTAATGGTCCATCTGCTGCTCCATAGGGTCCCTAGCTGCTGTATGGAGTCATAGGCATTTGACAAGCAGTCTCTGTATGCCAGACACACATTGTGCCAAATGTTTTAGGCTGCTTCGTATCGTTCTGATCTGTCAAACTTTCCTATCATTTATCAGGCAAGGAGTTCTGAGGGATTTTTTTTTCTTTTTTTTTATTCTTTTTTTTTTTTTATTCCTACACATCACTGGTTTTTAGTATTTGGGTCAGTCAGGCATTTGGGAAGGAAGTTACTTGTGGTTACTTTTTCTTGGAGAATAACCTCAGCTGCTTGATAATCTGTATGCTATGTTAATAAAGCAGTGTGATAAACCCTGTAGAGAAATCCCTAGCTGTTTGCCATATCATTTAAATCTTTTTATTGTAGCAGGTAGAAAATTAAATACAAATAACTATAAAAGAACTAACAGTGTTTTGACAGGCTCACTAACACTCATTTGCTAAAGAGCAGTTCATTTCTAAATACACAGTTGCATAAATATTTTAAAAAGAGCATTCATACATATATCCATATGTGCCTAGAAATTATAGCAGTAATGTTAGCAAAAGCTTTATTTAACTGATTATGAAGTTATTCTATAAACATGTAAAAGCCATTTCTTTTATATTAAGTTATAATATATATATTCCATCTCTGGAATGTTTAAGTCATGCTCTTTCTTAGCATCCTTTGTGCCATAATATAGGTATGATTTTAATTTATAGATTATGCATATTATAATATTTAAAGTATCAATAGAGTTAAAACTGTTTGTAAAAACTCTTCAACAGGGTCGTCCAAACAAGAAAGAAAGCAGAGCTGTGCAATTTCTGTTACGTTAAACTATCCGCTGCCTTTGGTCATTCTATATCTTGCAAAACAAAAAGCAAGTATAATTCTTTATTCTTTGACTGTATCTTGTTCCCAGAAGGCAGCTTATTTCCAGTAAAATTGGAAACCTTTGCAATTTTTTTGTGGTTGTATAGCTCCAATGGAAATGCACTGTTTATTTAAATTTGCTATTTGTGTGAAAATGTTGAAGTTAGCACAGAAAATAATTCAGAGTATCAGCAATGATCAAGGTATAAATGCTTAAAAAGAGAGATCAGGATGTCAGCAAAAATGTCACCACTATTTTTCGCAGTACATGTTTTGATTTTTTAGCTGGATTCATTTAAATCAGCCAGGTGCTTGAAATTCCATGATACTGCTTTTTTTGTTTGTTTCTTTTTGGGATTGACACAGCCATAAACTATGGTAAATCAATGAAAGACCCTGATTCTGAGAAGAGCCTTTAGGCTTCTTCCCTTTTTACTTTCCTTCTAGCTAGTCATGGGAAAACTGGTCAACCACAGGAAACACTAAACACTCATTATATTGTACAGGTTATCCTAAATATTTTGCATTTTTTCCATACTTCAGAATATGATTGCCTAAGGATATTTTCTAAATCAAAAACTGGCTTGTTCTGCCCTGCCTCCATCAATGTATTTTCTGCCTATATCTTCACCTCACTCTACTTCTTTTTTTATGCTTTAATATAAATCACAGGTTAAGTAGCTTCTTACACACTGGGTATAAATGAGTGTGTAACTGTTGATAAGACATTATGCAAAGGAAAGTGTGTGCCTTGGCATTCAGAGTTACATTGTAAGTCCTCAAAAGGTGAAAATGCACAAATACATAGATGCAGGTACAAAAAAACCCTAAGTTGCAAACTAAAGGAAATAACATCTATAAATAACCCACAGCATTATAATAATGTATTTATATCTCTAGAAAACTGCCATCAAAAGGCATAATTTCTGATTTTCAAAAATGTATAAAGCTGGTTTGATTGAGTGGCAGGTGATTTAGTTATGGGTAATAAATTTTAAGTGTAGGATTCATTAGGTAGGATTCATTAGCTGTTTTAATTCATCAAAATGAGCACCTCAGGTGTTGAATAAAATCCCAGGGTATGCCTGAGGGCCTTGGTAGCTCTTTGTCTGGCAACAAACAGTGCCTGGCAAGAATCAGAAAGCCAACAACCATTGTATCCTGATCCCAGTGCCTTGGACATCAGCTTGGGCAGAAAGGCAGATTCTTGACACCGTGCAAACTGAGGGAAATCAGTGTAATTTTTAACATCAGCATAGTGTGTCTTCAAGAGGGAAGCTCCCTTATGTTCCCATTAAATAAAGAATTAGAAATTTCCATGGTTTTGGGCACAGCTGGGAATGTAAGTTGCCATTCAATAGGTGGTAGGGGGCCCTCTCCAGAAAACCAGTTTGTCTCTGCTTTCTAGGGCACAAAAAAAAGGAGTTCCCTGGCGTATGGTCTCCACCTTCTGACAGCTGGGAGCTTATCTGCTAATAGATCAGAACTTCATAAAATCTCATCCAATCTTATACATCTAAAAATGTACTTCAGAATGAATCAAGGAGGCTGTGTTTACACTTACACTCACACTCTGAAAGGATTTTAAGAGTACTGTCTCAAACACTGCTAAGACCACAGAAGGTCTTTGCCATGACATAAGCACAGAACAGAGTGACAGGATGACAATATCTTCATTATCTTGGTGTAGGCAAGACCTGGTCAGCTTGTCGTGTATAATGCATCCAGACAAAAATTCCCGCTGTGACAAACTGTGTGAAGAAGCTTGTACACATATCTCCAGTCAAACAAAGTTCATCCCAAGTTATGGGACAGATGGCATCTGCAACCACCAATGACCATTTAACACCTCCTTGAAACATGACTCCATGGATACCTGCAACTTGGACTGTAAGTTATGCCACCACAGTGGGAACTTGATGTAAGATAAAGGAGTATTGGCTGAGACCAAAGGAGAACAAAACCTGGGAAGAAGAGCATACCACTGGTAATGGACACAGAGGATGCAGAATTTACAGGCCACAAAGAAAGCCAACTCAGAAATTGTGCTAAAATCAATTCTGACCAATTTTACCTGGGTAAAAGATAATTCTGGTGGAGGCACATTACAATCCATTGGTCTGAGAAACTCACAGACTCACAAAAGGAGGAAGACTGAGCATGAGACTAGTTAGCATTAGAGGCAAGGGAATAATTTAACCAGTAGCATAAGAAGAAGCAAGCAGTAAACATCAATTCTGTTGTTTGGTAAAATGTATAAATAATAAAAAGTTTTAAACAACCTTGGAATCTGCACCACTGAGAAGATCAGTGTGAAGAAGGACCAAGGGGACACCGCTGGATCCATGGGTGGTGATTGTCTTCTGCTTGATCACTCTCTCTCTCTCTCTCCCCCACTGCCCCCACATACAGTTTTTAATTTCTTTCTATCTCCCTACCTTACATCCATTGTTAAATAAAGTCTGTATTATTGACTTTGGCATATGGTCTCATTTGCACCTTAATTTGGGTAAAAGTATCTCTGACTAATTGGATCATTACACATACATATGTAAGTACCTTTTGGGGATGATATTCCTGGTTTCCTATTTGTACCTATCACTGACCCCATTTTTGAGAATGATTTTGTGTTCTTTTACAGGTGCCCTGCACAGCAGTTAACATAAGAGTGTCCCCCATTATCTCTGCCAGCTGTAACCCAATAAGATGTTTTAGCAACTGCTGCTATAAAAAATACCCTGCAGTGCTGGCAAAGTGACTTGTGAGAGACATATGGCGAAAACTGTCCTGAAAAAGATCCAGAGAGGTTAAATAAGGAGTAAACTGAAGAGAAGGATGAAACAAAAAAAGTAAAACTACAAGGTAGAAATGTGATTACAAAGATAGAAAGCATTGGTGGTGGCCACTAATAGATTAAGAGACTGGATTTACCATCCTTTGAGATTTATGTTCAAGCTTTGCATGCTAAGAAGAAATCCCTCCACAGCCCAGTCCCAAGAAATACAACCCCAAACTGGTCTGGCTGTGTCACACAGTAGTTTTTCTGCATGAGGATTTCTGTAAACATCCTCTGAGAACAGGCTGCAAGGCATATCTATGATACCATCACAGAACAGTAAATTCTGGACTATGTATGAAAAGGCCATGGGGTAACAGGTCTCATTCACATGCAAAGAAGCAGAAAGCACTGATAAATTGTGTGTATTTGCCATGGCAGGTATCATGCCAAACAGCTGTCCTATGTCAGCTAAGCAAATGCCTTCAAAGGTATCCTGTGTGTTAGAGAATTTAGTGTTCTGCTGCTAGACTTTCCTGTTAAAATAATTAATTTGTGATATTCACCTGAGTACTTTATTCCATGATGGAAGAGTTATTTCTTTTAATACCAGTGGTTTCCCACCTAATTTTCTACTGTTATTTTGTTCCATTACCTTTTTTGTTGTTTTTTGGTTTTTTTCCCCCACCTATTGTTCTAAACTTAGGACCTTTTGCCTAAATGTGCAGCTATTCCAAAAAATTTGCAGACTTGTTTGTGCATGTACCTCAAATAACAACAGATGGATGGTCTACACTTGACATAAGTGAGTCCAAACACCGAGATAAGTTCTCCTATTAAATAAGAAACCAATGAGATCTTTATACAATCATTTGTTCTTTAATATTTATTACTATTATAATTATAATTATAATTAT
>VZRX01001969.1:3729-45249 GCA_013398075.1 Notiomystis cincta
TCTGGGTTGTGAGTGCTCATTGCTGGGTCATGTCCAGCCTCTCATCCACCAAGCACCTCCAAGTCCTTCTTGGCAGAGCTGCTCTCACTCTGTTCATCCCCAGCCTGTGTTGATACCAGGGGTTCCCCTTACCCAAGTGCAGCACTCTGTACTTGTTAAAACTCAGAAGATTCCCATGGGTACATTTCTCAAGCTTGTCCAGGTCCNATCTCTTTCTTTGGACTGTTTCCCAGTTGTTGGATCAGAACAACTGAGAAATTATTTACTGTTGAAAACGTTTGACAGAAAAAGGCTAAATATGTCATTATTTATTTTAAATGCTTAATTTTAAATTTATTTATTAAATGCTGTAAACAACCAAAGTTGCTCCAACCTTCCTAAGTTAACAAGCCATTCTAGAGTTCCTGCCAACTCTTTTCATCATGGAAATGGATACAGATGAAACTGATGCATAGTTTTCATTCTATACTTTGCAATAGTCTCCTTTTCCTTTCCCTGTGTACAGAAATTACTTTTTGTAGCATGTAGGCATTATAATAAGTGACTGAATTGTTCAGATTCTCACTCGCTTAGGAAGCCAAGCCTGTCTAGCTTGTATTTTGTGTGTGGGCATGTTGAAATTCTAGTAACTGTGTGAAGTCCCAGCTCCTTGATCCTCACTGTCATAATTTTACAAGAAATGCATATTTTTACAGCTAAATCATTGCAAATTTACCTTGAGCTCTTAAATTAAGACTATTTATACTCCATGTCCTTTTATGACACTGCAACTTGTGTTTGCTGTGTAAAGGTTGTTTTGGGTATTGGCATAGAATGCCAGCCTGAGGTCAGTGCTCATATCCTGGCTCAGCCACACTCTGGGAGCCTTGGCACTAGTGGGCAAGGACATCTAGAAGCACCCACTCTGATAAGAATGGTGCAGTTCATATAATACTAGAATGGCTTGGGTTGGAAGGGACCTTAAATATCATCCAGTTCCAGTCCCCCTGCCATGGACAGAGAGTCCTTCCACTGGAGCAGATTGCTCAGAGCCCCATCCAGGGTGGCCTTGAACACTTCCAGGGATAGGGCATCTACAAGTTCTCTGTACAACCTGTTTTAGTGCTTCATCAACCTCACACTAAAGAACTTTTTTCCTAATATCTAATCTAAATCTACTCTCAGTTTGAAGCCATTCCCCTTCCCCTGCCACTACATGCTCTTGTAAAAGGTCCTTCTCCTTCTTTCTTGTAGGCCCCCATTAGGTACTGAAAGGCTGCAATTAGGTCATCCCAAAGACTTTTCCATACTTAACAAACCAAATTCTCTCAGCCTTTCCTCACAGGAATGGTGCTCCATCCCTCTAATCAACTTGGTGTCCATCCTCTGGACTTGCTCCAACAGATCATGTTGATGTTTTTCCTGTGCTGGTACCCCAGAGCTGGATGCAGCACTGCAGGTGGGGTCTCACCACAGCAGAGTAGAGAGGCATAATCACCTACCCCACCCTTCTGGCCACACTGCTTTTGGTGCAGCCAGGACATATTTGGCTTTCTGGGTTGTGAGTGCTCATTGCTGGGTCATGTCCAGCCTCTCATCCACCAAGCACCTCCAAGTCCTTCTTGGCAGAGCTGCTCTCACTCTGTTCATCCCCAGCCTGTGTTGATACCAGGGGTTCCCCTTACCCAAGTGCAGCACTCTGTACTTGTTAAAACTCAGAAGATTCCCATGGGTACATTTCTCAAGCTTGTCCAGGTCCCTCTGGATGGCATCCCATCCCTCAGGTGTGACATCCTCCCCACTCAGCTTGGTGTCCTGTGCAAATTTGCTGAGGATGCAGTTGATCCCTTTATCTACATCATTAATGAAGATATTAAATAACACTGGTCCCAACATGGGCCCCTGGGGGACACCACTAGTCACTGATGTCCAGTGAGACCCTGAGAGTTTGACCACTACGCTCTGGATGTGATGCTGTAACCAATTCCTCATCCATCTACAGACCATCCATGGAATCCATCTCTCTCCAATTTAGAGAGCAGGATGTTGTTAGGTACTGTTTCAAGGGCTCTACAGAAGTCCAGATAAATGACATCTGTCACTTTCCTTGTTCAGCAGTGTAGTCAATCCATCATAGAAGGCCTCCAGGTAGGTCAGGCAGGACTTGCCCTTGGTGAAACTGTGCTGGCTGTCTCAAATCACCTTTATGTCCTCCCTGTGCCTAGCACAGTTTCTAGGATCTGTTCCATGATCTTCCCAGGCACAGAGGTGAGGCTGACAGGTCCATTGTTCCCAGGGTGCCTATTTTTACCCTTTTTAAAGGTAGGCACAATATTTCCCCTTTTCAAGTCACCTTAGACTTCACTTGGCTGCCATGACTTTTGAAATATCATGGAGAGTGCCTTGGCAACTACGTCAACCAACTCATCAGTTTTCCTAGACTTACAAATGTTCATGTTCATCATGAGGTCATGGATCTGATTTTTACTTATAGTGGGAAGCATTTTGCTCCCTCAGGCTCCATCCTGTTGTCTGTCCCTTTATGAGGGAAGAGAGAACTCTTCCACACTTTGTCTGGAAGGCTAAGCCTAACTAGGGCCCAAAAATGAGATTTCTCCAGCCTGATGACCCTGAATGATTTGTGTGTCCTTTGGACACAATTACATTCAGGATTAAGGCTGGGTTCCTTGCCTGGTGAAATACTTCCACCTACTTTCTTTAAAACACAAGTAGAAGAAACATCATCCATGTTGCTGGCTTCCTCCACATAAGATCTATGTCAGGATGTGTGTGAGAGAGTAGCATTCATTCCTTCTGAGGAAAATCCGTTTAACACCAGCAACCCTTGGTGAAGCACTCCTATCCCTGTCCACCTGTGCACAGCTGGGCTGATGCTCCACTCACTTTGTCAAAATTAATTAAGAGAGGAGTCAATTGCATAATGAGTGGGACATTCATTTGAAAAGCAAGACTATGGAGTCCATTTCTTCCTCCAAGTGATTCTGAATTTTTAAACAATGACCAGAATTTCGGGGAACCTTTTTCTAAGGATTACATTCATGGATGCAGTTAAAATACTCAGCACTTCAGGTTAGCCAATTTTTTACATGTATCCTAAAACAAAGTATAAAAAAAATTAAAATAAATCCTATTGTAAGTTTCATTGATATCTCAATTTCTCTACACTCCAGTCCTCTACATAAGTTTTTGCTGTCCCAATATTACATGTCCAACCTAATGTTCCTGTTGCAAATTTCATTATCCCTCTAGCCACAAAAATTTAATCTCAGATACACCAATAGTAAACGAAAGAGAATTTAACAGAGCTCTGGCATTAATCTTCAAGGTATTAAAATTTTCCTCAGGTAGAAAATATTTTTTCTTTATTTCCTAATCTCCTGGAGTCACTCTGAATAGTAGTTAGCATTACAAAGAGGTTTGTTGGGTTTTTTTACTTCACTGTATCTACAGCAGCAGCCATTGGGCATCCTGTAAAGAATTAAACCTGAAGGCACAAGATATATTTCCAAAGATTTAACAGAAGCTCTCTCAAGGCCATTCTATCTAAGAGATTCTTACTAGAAATTATGAAAGTGCAGTTTAAAATAAAGTTTTCCATAATGAGATGAGCTTTTCACAACTGAGATATTTTATAAAAATTATTTTAAATTTAAAATATAGACAAATAAATGCAGCATAAAATTTAAGTGTATTTCCCTACATGTTTTTTCATAAATTTATTTGAAATAGATGACTAAAAATGAAGAAGGATGAATCAGATTAAAATAAAAATATACCAAAGAATTAGGATTTGTTCCAGGTTCTGTTGAACAAGGTCCCTTTCAAATATCATTCAAAATTAAAAAAGGCAAAAAGGCAATCCAAAGTGATTTAATATTTTGTGGTCTAAAATCTTAAGTTAACATTAGTAATTAAAATGAAAACTACATAGAGATGAAGGACAAAATATTTTGTGATGGAAGAAAAAGGCATGAGGAAATTCACCAGCAAGATGTAGAATATTTCTACATAAAATTTTTTTGTGAGTCAATTTGAACGAAGTAAAAAAGAAAATTCTGGAAGATCTCAGACCTATTCTTTATGCCATCTTGCCAGAATATTTGATATATCATTCATCTTCTTAGCCATGGCCATTGCCAAACATACCTGCCAGTTGTCTTGGTAAACATAGTCTGTCACCAAGCTATATCATTGTTTAATATCCTATCAAAAAGGTCTGCAAGGGACAGTTATCATTTTCACAGTAAAATGTGTGGTTAAATAAACTTAGATTCCTTTCTGGAATCAAAGGTTAGAAATCAAATTTCCAACATTTTTACCATATAAATTTCATTTTGGATGTTAGGTACACACATTTTAATAAAAATTATTGGGAAAATGTTTTACTGTTGTTTTGACTTACCAATTTTCATCAGACTTTGCCAGAACTTTTTCCTCAGCTTAGTTTTCGGGTTACATCTAAATATACTGCATTTTTCTTCCCCTTCCCTCTCATAAAAGGGCGATTCAATAGATGATGTTACTGAACAGAAGGAAATAAAAAATATTTATGGCTCAAACCTGCTGCAGAGAATCCTTAGTTCTATGCAAGGCAAGTCAAACTTACTTTGAATAAAATCTACAGACATGACTTTTAATGAAATGAAAGCAATTTTTAATTGAGCTCTTTACACCAGAGTTTCTTTCTTCTATTGAAACACATATTATTGTTCTCACTTATCTCACATCAACAAGAGATAAAGATGGGGTTTCCCTACGGGATCTTGCTGTAGTTCTTAGCCACCATATCGAAACTATCAATTGCACAGCAATGTGTATTTAATTTCATGAAATTAGGCCAACAAATGCCTGTTGTACTACTCTTTGATAGGCAAAAAAAAAGCCTGAAAGCACTTGTTTAAATCTTGACAAAGTCAATCAGCATCATATTAGCATACAGGGAAAAATGCATTTAATTAAATTTTCTTGAGATTCAGAGCCACTCATCTTCATCATCATTCTCTCCTTGGAAACATGATTTTGGATACAGCTTGTTTAAATGAGTCATGTGGTTTTATGTTTCTTAGTGTTTTACAGGTAGGCAACTGATTGCCTGAATTAACTCCTTTTTTCAGTATATTTGTCAATGGAAAGTGGGATCAGAGATCATTCTCTCTGTGACTGTTGATGACACGGTACAATGCAAGAGGCTTTCTTATGTAAGGATGAAACTGAATATAATTACAGAGGATAAGGTTTTGCAGCCAAGAGATGATGTGAGTCAGAAGCACATGGAAAACAGGTCACCTTTAGGTACACCTGAGAGTAAGAGGGGGCTGCAGGATGTGGTTTAAGTGATTGCAGGCAGCATTGTGCTCTTTGAGTCTTTAAAGAATCTGTGGTTTTCTATGGTATTGGACACAAATGACCTGCAGTTGTGTTTCTGCACCTGAGAGCGCTTTTTGTCATAGCCAGGGGAAAACAGTTATAAAGGATCAATACAGAAGTGTCTAATCTTTCAGATGTATGTGTTAATCACTTAGACGACTAAGAAGGAGTTGTTTGTACTTCCCTGCCATTGGATTTGCTGCCATGGCCATATTTCACTATCCCTGTCAGGAGTGTTCTTCCAATTCAAGAAGAGCTTCTCTTCATAAACCTTGCTTTCCCCCTGTGGTGTGTGTAGGACTGCAAAGTTTTTGCATGGCAGTAACAATCTGTCCTTATCCTTAGGTCCTACTTATCCTGTCCTGCACCCATCAGAGATTTCTGCCACTGTAGCCTATAGCCATGAAAGATTTGCATTTGGCCTGGCAGACACAATGTCTGTTCCTCTGTCTTTCCCTCCTCTGCCTTTTGGGCCCCAAAAGGGTGAGGGTGGCAATGAGCAGGTCCATAGGGGAGGAGTCAGTGCTAGCAGAAGTCATCCTTAGCAGCTTTAGAGACAGCCCTGAACAGTGAAGTTTTCCTCAGTCATCCCAGCTGTCAGCCCCTCATTCCTGGTGTAAGCCCAGGCACCTCTCCTCGTGCCAGCTGTCACAGCTCACTGCCTGCTGACACCATGATCCTGTCCACAAGGTGTCTTTCTGTAAGCACCAGAGACCACATACTGAGACAGTATTTATTTACTGTGTCTTTGAAGACCTTCCACTGTTCAGGATGTGGTGCAAGGTGTGGGCACAAGCTTAAGTTCACTGTTGTTTTTGTTAAAAAGATAAAATAATTATGTCAGAACTGAGGCAAAACCACAACAAAACAAGATGTGGGAGTTGTGCACATCTATGCTAGAGATGTGATGTTATTCTCCATATGTTATGTATCTTTATACATCAGAGCTAGTTGTTTGTAGCTGCCATTTGAGACAGGCTCTACAGTGAAAAAGATAAGTAGTCTATTTTGTACCCCAGCTCCTCCAAACTATTACTCTAATTCTATATTTATTTTACATAAGCTGAGGCAGGAGTGAGATTTGCTATGAGAACATATGAGAACATGTCTCTTAAAAGTGTAAGGAATGGAATGCTTTATGTAAATACTAATTCTTGCTAGCTCAAAGGGACAGTTAGGAGGCAGGAACCAGCTTTACATAAAACAGACTACAGAGACCTGGCTGTGTAAAGTTGAAAGTGTCCCAGAAAAAGTAAAGTAAAGAAATGCTTAAATGTTGAATAATAAAAGGAGGAAACTAACAGGAATGAGGGTCACAGGGAAGGACTCTGGGGTATGACTCTGAATTACTCTCTGAGTGTTGATACCACAACTCTCACCCTTTATTCATAATGCTGTAGATTTAGCTCCTACCTAGGATACAGTATTTTTCCATACAACTCATTTGTTTTAGGATTTCATACTTCCCCCTCTAGTGTGAGATGCAATGAGTGGAACTGTTATACAGGATTACTGGGCCCAGTTAAACAGTTCTTGGTTTTCAGTTCACTGACTGTTCTTCTGAGAGGTGTAAAGCAGTACCTCTGTATTAGATCCTCAAAAGCCCTCTGGTTGATAGTATATAAATGCAAAACACTATATTATTTTAAAGCATGGTAAGACTGGAACCCAGAAGGATAAATACATTTTTGTTTTTTATTTTCAGTGGAAAAGAAACTGAAGCTGAAAATAAAATATGGTTCCTGGATAGCCAGCCTACTGTATTCAGAAGATGGGGAAACTAAATGAAACACATTCACAGTAAGTTAAAGTTGGCCACAGGAGCAGCTGACATTGGAACATTACAAGAGAGACTACGTTGTTGTAAGTTTATTGACAGCTTCATGAACAGCAGAAACAAACAGAGCACTGGGGTTTAATTTTAGGGTATTTTTGTACCCTAGTGAACTAAAGACCCCAATGACGTCTGTCTCCACTAACTGGCACCTGGTCTGTTTTTTTAAACAAAAACTGATAAAAGCTGATTCAGCACTGATGAGGTGCACCATACAGCATTCATGTTGTCTTCATTTAAGCTATCAAAAAGTACTACTTTCAAGGGTGGATATAATCTTATTTATACCGAACAAACACACTGAAGACATAATTTAGCTTTGAAAGTAAGATGTCCTCTCCTATGATGACAGTCTAAAGATAGACTGGCTGAATTCTCCAGCTTCCTTAGCACTGTACTCCTGAAAAGAGAGAGCACAGCTCTGGTGAGAACTTGGTGCAGGGTCATAGCATTTTTAAACCATAATAAAGCAGAGTGACTGTTATGAGCACATTGCCTGTGCCATATGGATACCCATAATCCAGTAAGTGTTGATTGCAATTTTTTCCTGAAAGTGCTACCCTTCCTTGGTCACTACAAAGGAGTCAGGATGATGACTTCCCAAGCAAGAGCCTGGCAGAGTCTAATTGAAGTAAATCTCCTTTGCAAGTGTTTCCACAATTCAAGCTGATTTGAGCCTTTAATTAGAAAAGTATTTTTTAAGTAGTCAGTCTATTGTAGCTTCTCATGCTGTTTAATTGCAAACATGCTGCTTTTAGCTGCTAGGCAGCTGGGTGATACATGCAAGGGTGGCCTGTCTCATGCAAGTTCTTTGAGGATTTGTGTTCTTCTACAGACTAGTTACAAAACCCAAATGTTTCACAGGGTGGTCTTCCCCCTGCCCTGGACACATGACCTGGAGTAGAGCTCATTCCAGTAGTCCTTGTACGCCTGGTAAATCCATGCCTTAGTAGCTGTGCTTCTCTGAGAACAGCAGCTGAGGGTCCCCCCCGTTCATTCACCTGTGCCTGCCTGTTCCCACAGGGGCTGTCCTTGCCTTGACCCATAGAATGCAATCAGCACTGATGCACTTCTTTGCTTGAGAAGAGATGAATCTCCCTTTTAAGCAAACCTTCTTAGGTGGCATCTTTAGGCTCTTTGGTTTAATTGGGTTTTGTAATTCAAAGGAACAAGAATACTTATAAGCAGTTTATAAGCATAAATGAGCCTTGCACAGTACTAGTCAGTACTAGCTATCTTTAAAACTTGAAAATAATAATATTATTGCTTAATAACGCAAGCAAAATTTCTCTTCTATAATGAATTCTTAGCATTATAAATTCAGAAGTAAAATAAACAATTACTAAACAGAGGAGTTACCTAAAACCAGAGGAGTTAACCTAAAGTCAAAGTGGTATGTTTTTGAAGAAAGGAGCACATGAACTTCTGAGAGAACCTGGGGTTCACTTTTTGTGTTATGATCTTGATGGGAGAGCATTTACACAGGCAGAAATGTAGAAATTCAACATATGCAAAAAGATCAATTGTTATTATTGCATACAATCCCTTTTTTCCCATAGATTGTCTGAGAAGATGAACTTGCTTTTTTTCACAATTGTCACCTTCTCCAAGCAAAGGAGACAAATATACTTTGTGCCTGGTGTACTAGATCTTCTAACAGGAAAAAAAAGTATTTTAGTCTCAATCAAATAGTATTTTTCGTCTGTGCCAAATTTAAAGTTGTCCACATGACAAACCTCCTCTCCACAAGTCTTTCAGAGATACTTGAATACAGGATGTTATCAGACCAAATAAAGACAGTAAACTTTAATAGCTAGAATAGAGTATAAATGCACTGAAAAAATATTTTTGAGAAGGGATAAGGTAAATCATTGCTTTAGACATGGGTTATTCCAATAAAGCCCAGGCAGGATAGTGTTTTTGTTTAGAAACATTCATCCTCAAACACCCATTTTCCCACATGAACTATTTGCTGTCTTTCATACCAAGCACATTTTTCTGTTCATCTAGTATTCATTACTTAATTGTAATTTCCTCTTCTTCTTTATTATTCATCTATCCTTCACTTTTATTTGATGAGAATTTCCCCACCAGAGACTGATCATTCATTTCAGTCTTAGATAATCCAAATTAATGCTGTGTTGGTTAATTGTAATTATTCTGGTATGTCACATGCTATTTTTCCTGAATGAATGAATTTAGTGATTATAATCTGAACAAAGGTTTGAAGAGGTCAGCAGAGTTTGAGTTTCCCAGGAACATGCATTCATTTAATGAGCAGTTAAAGATAAAAACTGCATCCTGAGGATGCTGACATCACTGTCTTAGTGGTCCATGTGGGAAGAGGCAGGTCTGTTTCACTCTGACACCTTGAAGGGAAAAAATCACTCACACACCAGGTTGCATTTTAATGTCTGTGGACCCTGAAACAGATGAACTACATTTTTTTTGAACAGGCTAAAATTTCTCACTGAAGTGAAGCAAAGGATGCCAGGCTGTATAAAGCTGCTTTGAATTATTATATCACAAATTCAAGGCCATAAAACAATTTCCTAATTTCATATCCTTTGATTATTTAACTTAGAAGCTTAACTTCTGAACTGCATTGGATAATTTTTATATGACCTGATTACAGTTATGTGGTGAAAATCTTTACTTGTAATTGTAAAACTCTGAGGGGTTTTCTTTTCACATAAGTTATCTCTTTTTCTGAAAGCTAAACAGGTTATTCAGAACCTTGGTCGAGTAACCAAAATTATCATGTGGTATCTGCTACTGTGTTCTGTACGTGTTTTAACCATTTTAGTAACCTATAAACCTCAGAACTGGGAAAAGATGCAGGAGTGGCCACATGCTCAACCCCATTGTTTTCTAGGTACTTCTGGAATATTATTCAAATTGGCAGGTATCTTTGTTCAATGTTTAGCAGAGAAATAGCATTAAATTTCTTTTCTCTTTAACATCTAACAAAGGAACTGTAGACTTCTGAACCTTTACCTTTGCAGTGTTTTTAAGCTTATGGCTGAAGCCCCCTTTACATCTGAAACAATTTAATCCTTAGCACACTGTTAGCTTTCTCCGCATAACAATAATTTAATTATTTTAATTAACAAAGGATTAAAAAATTTCTTTAGTTAACCTGTGTTGCTGTCCTCCCAAAATTTATTGTTTAGCCTCTCTAGGGTGAGAATGAACTCGAAAAAAGAGATACTGACAGGTTATGCTGGACTGTTGGTTTCTTTCTTTAGCTGTGTGTCAATACAGAAAGAAGGGTTACTGGCACAGATAAATAATATTTTTTTTACATTTTTTTCCAGGATAATCTTTGCTAAATGGTCTGTGAACAACTTCTGTATTCTCAGTATGACAGAAGGTTTCTGGGAAATGACAAAGTCACACATTTACACACATTACAGGAAGCAAGGAAGTCAACAAACATAGTGATGTAAAGAAATAAATGCATGCCCAAAATCCAAGTTAATTTTCAAAAAGCAAAAATGTGACAACCCTTCAAAATATGTTGTGTGGGGATTTATGGAAAGATTAGCCTATAGCTCAAAGAAAATAGTTTAAAAAACCCTGCTCTGAGATGCAGTGAAGATTAGAAGAAATTACCACTCATTCAGACTTTTTTCCAGACTAACTCACAGGAATTGCTGAAGACACTTACTTGCCTTCCAAAAGTTCTTTTTTTCCCTTGCAAAATTCTCATCTCTGAATTTTCACAAGGAAATGTCATCCACAGGGTTCTCAGAATTTTGCAGTAATACTTAAGTTTTCCAAAAGATCTGTGGGTTATCTATTTTTGTGCTAGTAATTTTTTTTTTTAAATCTATTTACAGAGAACTATGATGAAATGTTTTCACTAGGTAAAGAAAAACTAAGCTTTTCTGTTCTATGTTGCCCTTTAATTTTCCAATAGTTCTAATTACGCCCAATAAAATCTGGGTGAACGGTGAAAACGACATGTTAAGTTATTGGCCTGAGGTCTAGATGTGTGATTTTCTCCAATTTTTATGTTTTTTCCTGGAACTCCAGTTGTTTTCTGGTTTTCAGATTCCAAGACTTAACATAATTTCCATGTTTTTCTGTATTTTGAGTTAGATTTTCTCTTTTTCTGGTTAAAAGAGGAAAAATTATTCTAGTGGTTAAAACATAATACAAACAAAAAAAAAATATAAATCATCAGTGCTCAGCCCCAGACATATAATAAAAGTTAACAAATATTTCCAGAGAGTGCTGTCCTTCCTTTCTTCCTAAGGAGAGATATGATGCTCTTTGACCAGAAGACTAATGCCATCCTCTCAAAATCTTCTTTTAAAATTATTGGCCGGAAAACCCCCTCAGTCCCTAAAATAAGTGGTTTTCAAACTATAGCCTGGGGTCCCTGGGGAAATCCCCTGGACAACAAGTGATCCACAAAAAGTAATTATTAAAAATATGCCTACTGAAGGCTTACATTCACTAACCTGAGACCTGCTTCCTCAGTGGAAAGATATCTAGGGCATGCTTCTTGTAAACAAAATCTGTATCTAGGCAACCTAAACAGTTTGTAAATAAACTTACCGGACAAAATAATTTATCATTTATTGTATAATATATTCATATAAGTATCCTTATATAAAGTACATTAGCAAGAAAACAGAACAAACACACTGAAGACTACATTAAACTTTTAGTTAAGAGTGGATTGAGCCTTGCTGGTCAATGCTTATAATGCTGTTCTATGGAGGTAATGAATTCAATGACAGCCTTTGTAGAATACCTTCCCTAACTAAGTGCAAAGCTCAAGGTCATTTGACCAATATCTGGCTATGTGTAAATAAAAGATTGGGTCTTGAAGAGAGAATCCATATCCAGGAATTAATGTGCATATGGGTTCATAAATTAAAGCCACATGCCAAAACTTCTAAATTATAAAAACAAAATTAATCCCATTTTGTAGCCAGTATTACAAAGAATTTCAATGTGTGCCCTCTGTTTCAGTATTTACAATGCCTCCAGAAGTTCATCTGAGTGCCTCCAGAAACTCAGCGTTAAAAACTGACTGCATTTTAGTCACAGATGACTTAACTTTTGTCATCCCTTGGCATGATTCTGTTACCACAGAGACAATCAATTTGTCTGAACCAATGCAGTCTGAACAATGGAGTAAATGGAAAACTCTTCACAGCAAGAAATATTCAATTTCATTCCTGAGCGAAGACAACTCAGATTGTCTATTCTGTCTGCCAAGCAAGACAATTCCATTGTTTAGGACTTCACAGTCATTGTGGCAAAGGACATGAAAACTCTTTTTGTTTCCAGCAATGCTAGGGCACAACACTCTGAATCATAAATCTCGATAAATATTTTACATTAGGTCTTGTCAAACTTGGAACATAATGTTTGCCATCATGGCTTGGTCACATCTCTTCACTCCTATTGTCAGAAACCAAGTATCTGCATTTAGATATTTCTGTGCAAAGCAGCTATGAGAACAGAGAGTAAGGTGAATTGAATAAAAAACAATGATAATTTTCTTTATAATCACTTGGGAATCTTAGGGTCTGATCAATATTCTTTCTCCACTTAAAAAAAAAATAAATTCCTGCTTTTTTCTTCTTTCCCCTTCTAGTTGTGTTCTTTCACCTGTTTACAAAAGAAACTGTAGTTAGATAAGCCACTATTTGCTTTAAATTCAATTACCTAACAATATTATTTATGGGTAAAAAACCGCAAAACATATCAATAAGCAAGGATTACATTTTTTTATTAATAAGCATGAGCTCACTATTTCTAAAATTCATGGCAGTCATCCATTTATTTTCAATAACTCAAAGTTTTAGACTCTGTAACTCTATCACTGTTCAACACCAGATGATTTTTTCAGTAACAGTTGATGGATGAAATAATATTGCTTTGTCATATTAAAGAAAACTGGTGTGAAAACTCTTCTGAGTTATGTTGCTTAGATCTTGCAAAAAGGTTTGAATGCTGAAAACAGATTTTTTTTTTTTTCTATCTTGGAAAGCACTAAATTTTCCTTAGATATGTAAGTGTACCAGTTAAACTCCATTCCAGAGTTCTTGTTTAGTTTACCTTGTTTTGAAGGCAGATTTTCCTATGTAAAGCAACTACAAGGCTGAAATGATTAAATAGGTGTCTGAAATATATCTTGGTGGCTTTCATTTTTTGAAAGATACTATGGTGATCCCAATACATTTTAACTAATGGGAGCTTTATAGCACAATATTCACCATAGTTATTAAAAGCATAAAATATTGAAAGACATGAACTTTACCAGAGCAACATTTTTGTGGGGAGTAAATCTTTTACTTTTGAAAAATAAATATTTCTTTAATCACATATTACAGACATTTTAACCGCAGATTTCTGAAGGGCACATCTGTTCCTACATCCACGGTGACGCATCATGTGGTGACATGTCCCATCTATTTATGTCAATTAGGCCACTTTACATCAGTAAAACACCATGCTTAAGAGAATAGGGAATTCTTATAGTAAAGAGGAATATATACATAACTGGGAATATGCATGTTTCTGTGCATTTGCCAAAAAAGAAAAAAGAAAGGTCTTGGATCCAGGTCTGATTTCAGTGGCAGTTTTGGCCTGTCAGGAGCAGGATGTGGACTCATGAAGGAAAAGAATATGTGTATGTGGTATGAATGCAAGGGACTTACTCCATTTTATAATGGAAGTGCAGCAAGTAAAATATCTACATATGGAAGGGTATTGATGTCTTCCTGTCTACATTTAATACTACGTCCCATTATATGTCTGATTTTGATATCCAAACTCTTCTAGTTTTTCTGAGGGAACAGCACTTTCTGAGATGATTTTAAATGTGATCTGCTGTTACTTGTTTCCTATTTGAGATATTGAATTTTTAAGTGTCTGGTATTTCTGATTTCTTGGAATGTTTTCAAATGGTTTCTGGCTCAAAACCAAAAACCTTGGCCTAAAATATCAAATTCTTTTTAGTTCAGTCATTAGTATTGACTGTTAGTATCACTGAAATGTTTTTAACAATGTGATGGTTTCTTCATTGAAAGTCAGACAATACAGAAAAGAGAGATTAGACAGCTAAGGCTGTATAATATTAACTATGCACTGCTCAAAATGAAAAATCAATTACACAGATCTAAAGTAAGCAAAGAAATTTCTCAACCTGTAAATGAGTGATGAAGAGAAGAAAAAAAGGCTTATAGCCTCTTAAAAATTCACCATTCAGTGTTTCATATGTGGCTCAAATAACTATTTGAAATGCTGTTTTTCAGACAGACATGGCAGTGTAGCCCAAAAGTGAAGTAGCAGGAGGCTTTGCTTCCAAACTCAAATAACTTTCTCATACTTAGAAGTGAAAGACTGTTTAAAGCTTTCCTGTAAAGGGACACACCCAGCAGAAGACAACCTAGCTATATAAAAATGAAATAAACCAAAATTTTTTCACATTTGACATTAAGCTCAGGAACATCAGCTTACTTTTCTCCTTCCTATGTTTATGCATGTTTACCTTCAAGATGACCTTACTGCAAACACAACCTAGCTCTTGCAGAGCTCATGAGCAAATTTTGAAAATATGCGTAATGTAATTTAAGAACAAAAATTCTGTCCTGATCTATATTACCCAAAAAGTAAACAAAAATATTTTGAGTTTGCATCAAAGCTTGCCAGCATAAACAAAATTGCACTGGCAAATTGCCTCTCTTCTATTCCATGGACTTCACTGTCAGAAGAATGGTTCCTTATGACACTCATTTACTTCATTGCAAAGTGACTATAAAATGCTACTTTTCTGATAACAATATGCAGGTACTTCATGCAAAGCAGATACAGGATTACTTGGATTACATAAGGAATGTATTTCCAGTATGAAAATTTTTTCTTCCTAAAGTATAAATTCATTTGTTAAAATAAAATACAAAATTTTATCATATTGTTTTCTTGAGAGATGTCAACACATTAAGTTCAAATTCAAGCTTAACTAAATCTTTCAATGTATAATGTACCCGTAAGTCAGCAACTAGTGCTGTATTTGAAGTTTCTCAATTTTTTCTCAATTTTTGTCACAAAGAATTTGTCAGATTTCAATAGAAAACCTTCTACTCTTGTGTCCTAGCTTCTCCAGCTGCCTTTTAAAGACACTACAATTTTCAAAATTTTAACCAGGTGTAAAGTTGGCCTTTTTAATTATACAGGCAGTAAGAATGGATCCATTTCCAGCCATAATCACAAGGGCCTGTAGTATACCATAAAAATGATGAAAGTTAAATTTTCACTTTAATAATTGAAGACTTGACATCTCTACTACAACTGGGGCCCAATTATTTCTGCTTTTGCCAAAAAAATCATCAAACTTTGTTTAATATTCTTCAGCATTTGACTCTTTCTTTTACAAGCTATGTTAAATGAAGTCAGGTGAGTTAGCAGCTATCTGAATGCATCAGCAATGCACTTTGAAAGATGTTTTATACAGAATAGTCTAACCCATAACAAAATTTGCCGGATGTATTTTGGAAGGTATGCCGGAATTATTTTCTTCTGTGAAGAGATGACCTGGATCAAAGGCATTCCAGAGGTGATAGACAGTCCACACCTACTCATGGAAATGAGAAAACAAAATAAGCAGGACCCATTTGTGTAGCACAGCCATTCAATATACAGGCCAGTGTGGCCACAATGAATGCAGCTAACCTGTCATCTACCAGGGAGACACTCTCCCATTTGGGGATATTCTCAACAATATCCAGAATAGCAAACACAGAAAGCAATTAATCTGTAGAAAGGAGCATTCTTCCAGGAACTGAAACTCAACAAGTCCTGCACAGTGAAAATTAGGTCTTAAAACCAAGAATGGATATTACACGAGTACAACATGAGCATGGATGTAAACAACTCATCGGAGTAAGTTTATTGCTAGTTTACTCTCAAGCTAGCAGGATATATTCAGAATAATTCCAACAGTTGTCTTCTCTGGGTGTGGCCTATTTTTCACTGGGGACATAGATGATGAAATAGTCAACATATTTGTTCAATTAACAAAGAATACCATGCAGAGACTACCCACAGGCATTTGGCAAGGCAGGATTTGAATTCAAAGTTGTCCCAACAGAAGTGGATTTTAAAAAACAGGATTCATTTCAATGAGAGAACCAGAGCTACCCCTAGGCTGGAATAATCAGCTGAATAAATATACAAAGAGGAACAAGTATCTAGTCAGTGACCAGGAGGAGGTTTAGAAGGACTGAATGTGATACACCAGGACTATATCCATTGTGATAAAGATACTATCCAAATTCTATTAAAATAAAATAATGTCTTCTAGAAATTTAACATACTTCATTAAACTTAAGATGAAGTCACCAGAGAGAAGAACCTCAAAGCAGAGTTCAGTTAGTAGCACCCACAAAAAACCTCTAGAAGAATGGTAAGTTGTCTGAAAAATATGGTACATTGACAAAGATATAGTTAAAGAGCAAAAGGCATAGGAGAGACAAGAGAAATATCTCCAAATAAAAATGTGACCACCATAGAAAGAAAAGAAATTGCTTATTTTCCATGTTCATTGGTAAGAAAATTTAATAGATATAACTTAGCAGGTGACATAGGACAGCCCAAAAAAAAAAAAAAGAAACAACTCAAAGAAATGGGAAGAGCAAGCACAGGCAAAACTAGTTCAGGAATATTGCAATATTTCCATCAGAAAATAATGTTTACTTGAGTAATCTATCCTGTTTTAGGAAGGGAATATGGACTAGACAAGGACTCATGCCTTAATGAGAGGGTTCTGTCCATTTTCGAAATATTGCTGAATATCCCCAGCATCCCCAAAATTCCTGAAATCTTGTGCTTAATGTTATATTGCAAATACTGTATTCATAATAGTGGAAATAATCACCAAAAGCAATCTCTCAGCAACTTCCTCATTGTGAGCCAAAATCTAGCAACAACATCTTTCAAGTTTTTTTATTATAAAAAATCCACTCTGAATTTTAGTTTAACTAAGGCTGCTGGTGCATTTACTACACAAGGCAAAGATGGTTAGGGGATCAGTAGTAACTCCCTACCATAATCACAATATAGTCTTTTTTCAAAAAGTGCACAGTGTAGAATTAATTTTTTCAATCTCTCAATGATTTCATCTGAGCCTGACCATGCAGCAATCAACATCTGAATTCTATTTTCTACCTAGATCAGATTTGTTTAAGACAGAAAGGGATTACATTGCAGTTCTTCAATGGTTTTAAAAGTTCTGACTCAAATAACTACTCTATTTGGAAGTGGACACCAACAGAAAGGGTAATATAGATCAACAGTGGGAAAAAAAAATCATACAGATGATTTGAAATTCATCATGTAAATAGGAGTGAATGGATACACCATAGGTAAAGATACAGAAATTCAACACTTTTATCAAAATGTGTCAATATTTACATGGTTTCAAAGACAGAAGAAATACACCCTTGATACTTTTATAATATTGTTTTTACCATTTTTTCTTCACTAACATTCAGAAGTGTAAAAAGGCTAGCATTTTTTCACTGTCTCTTCAAAATTTTGTCACCAAAGTGTAAATCCATAGCTAAAATATTTTTAGCCTCACCTATAATTTAATACATCTTTTCATGCACACAGTTGTTGAGCAAACTGTGAAGAGAAACATACACTGAAAATGTCCTGTATCTATGTTTTCAATTACAATTTATTTGATTTTTTCTAAACCTTACTAATATTTAACACAAACTGCCATAAAATAGTTGTAACTCTAAGTATCTTTCCATTACAATTTGATATTTGATAGCTTTCAGAATGCCACTTACTTTTTTATATGGAAGTTACATTCAAAACAGTCTTTGGTCATGCAATTAAAGTATTTTATCTAACCATGATGGCTAAGCAGTCAACCCCAGATTTGTTTAGTAAATGGATCAAAAACTCTAGGGGATATGGTGTGCTATTGAAGCAAGCCAAGAAATGTGGGTTGGACACTTAGCAAATATTTAAACCACAAAAACTGGACGGGTTAAATGATTTTCCCTTCAGGCCTGATTTTGCTGCTGAACTGAAAGGTGAAAATAAAAACCAGCAATAACAACAGTAAAGAATCCTATTCAGTGCCTATCAAATAATCCCCTTACAGAAGAAATAGAAAAGAATTACCATGTCCTGTATGTTATTAGTACATTATCCTAAGTAACCAAGTATCACTTGGATAAAGAGTTTCCCAATTATTGCCCCAAAATTACTGCATTTGCAGACCTTATTAAAGAAACCAAGGCTATGAAAGAAAAATAATTTGATCAATAATCTTTCAGAAGTAAGATACTAGAAAAAGAAGCAAAATAGAAAACCTCTGACTGTATATTTAACTTTTTTGATTGTTTTCATTAATTGTGCACAATTAAAAAATCTATGACCTTACTTCTTAATATATATTTAGTTGTTAATTCCTGTGGCTCCTACTGACCTTGAAACTGAAAGTGCACTCAGGAAAGATCATTCCTCAATGGAGACAGCTCTGCCTAAGCCATATTTAATCACAGGCTCCACTGAGGCACATATAGAGCCCAAAATGCATTAAACTTTTGAAAAAATTGTCCATTTCATTTCCTTGAACAACCAGCAACTGTTGTTACAATGCTTTTGATAAAAAAACAGTGAGAAAGCATATGTAGAAACAGATGTCCTAGGAATGAAGTGCAGGTTACTCTAAAACATTCTCTTAATTAATCTCAATTTTCTCTAACGGGGCATTAAAATGTCACTTGATTTTTGGTGTCATTTTATACGATGAATAATTGAAGGTTCAAATTTCTTGTCTGAATCCTGCAGAATTTTTAATTATTGTAAAATTCCCCCCAAAATTAGGCAGAATATTTTCCAGAGAAAATTATTATTTTCACCCATCAGTTAACAAACCCATCAAGAAGCATTTTCAGAGAAGTTTGCAGTATATAATATCTTGGGGATAGCCCACATTATGTGCACTGTCATGAAAAAGTAATCAGATAGAAATCACA
This sequence comes from Notiomystis cincta, assembly GCA_013398075.1. Classification (NCBI taxonomy): domain Eukaryota; kingdom Metazoa; phylum Chordata; class Aves; order Passeriformes; family Notiomystidae; genus Notiomystis; species Notiomystis cincta. The sequence continues at coordinate 22,954 of VZRX01001969.1, forward strand.
GATTTTCATATTACAGTTTCCAAAGCAGCTGTAACTAATCCAAGGAAAGTTAGAGATGCATCAGGACCCCTAATTTTAAATAAGGCATCATCTTGTTTATACATAGCACTTTATGTCTCTATAAAGTGTACCTCCTTTTATTTATGTCTCACATGTATGCATAATGTGCTAACTTAACATTGCTGTGGGACTCATAATTTGGTTGATAAGTTTCTGACTTGAGCTGTTAAGTTCTCAACAAATCTCCTGACTAATGTTGCATTAACATATTATTTGCACAAAATTCCTTTGCTCTTAAAAACTGTGGTGAGTAATTGCACATAAAATGGAAAAGCATTCTGTGCCTCTTTTGAGTATGTGTAATATTAAAATGTTAAAAAAGAGATAAATCCAGCAAGAGGAAAAAACACCCAAATCACTTGCTTGATTGCAAATTGATAAAAATGCATGGAGTAATTTGTTTCAATGTGCAGTGTGAGATTCAAATGTGATAATATGCATCCACATGACATTCTGCTCAATGCTTTCTGAAATGGCTGCACACTGAAATAAACATGATGAATTTCGACCTAGAGAATAACCTTTCCAGAAAGTTATAAGAGCTTGAAAATCACTGTTTGGAAAGAATATACCTTCTGAGCCACAGCAGCAGACTAGTTCATGGAAAGTTTCTGAGTTTTATTCAGATCAGTCAAGAGCTACAAAGAAAGAACTTATTTTGACTGCTTTTCAAAGAATTAATTATTTAAGATTTTTATACTGAGGAAATGAATGAAATAAGCAAACGAAAACAACAAAATTCTAAACATGTTTTGGGGTATTTACTTTCAATAGTTTGGGGGTTCAAGCAACTAAGTTGCAAAAATATTTTAGAATCTTAAGTTTAGAATTCCGCCAATGCAGATCTCAATCTTCAAACCTCTTTTATCGTAAGAAAGTTCCACACCAAGACATTCATGACTCAATACTAGAGTCAGTTTGCTGTAGTCTTTCCAACTATTTTTGGACATTCACCTGAATCTCTTTGCAGAGTTACACTTCACTTCTTAACCATCACAGATGGGGATTCTGAACACAACTGCTCTTTACTTGAGAAAGAAAGCATAAGCAGGCCCATAAGCTCCTCACATCATCATCATCATCATCATCATCATTATACTATAGACTTCCCAGAAAATTACTTCCCCTTGCAGAATCTTGAGTAACTATCATAGCACTTTATGTTCCACAGATGTCAGGTGTGGTGCTTTTTTTCCTGGAGCTTTTGAAATAATACTTTTCAAATCATTCTCTCCAAGTGTCATCATTGCTAATTGCTAGATGAGCCTTATGGATTTCTCAGTGCAAAGTTGCAAACTTGTATATTGATAAAACAAATGTAAGAAGAGTTTCATGTGAGGGGGAAAAAGGAAGAAAATAAAAAAGGCATGCACATTAAATTCTTATTTAGCTTCCTATCAAACTTAGTAGATCATGTTCATAGGATGAACAATTTAACTGAGTAAACAAAGCTATTCTAAAGCCTTCACAGTTTCATTTTTGCTTCAATAGACCCTCTCTGAAGCAGGAACTCTTTTTTGAAAGTCTGCAGGAGACAAACTCATTCATTTTCTTTTTGGCAAAGTGTCTTGAACCTAAAGGTTATGTTGAAGTCTGTGTTTAAAAAGTAATATACATGCTTACATGGGTTACAAAATGAAAGGCATTTATGCCCGTGCTTAAAGGCAAGTATGTGCATAAACACTGCTGAATAATAATTTTATGATTGCTCATTGTCTAGAATAATTGCTCTTTTAGAGTGTAAGATTCTTATGTAACTCCCATTTGCTTCATTGGGAGTCTTTTATTAACTCCAAGGAAAACTGGAAAGAATTTGGTATTTGCATGCAGAGTTAGATGCTACCACTTGCCTCATCACTTGAGACTCAATGCATGCTAAGAGTGTTCTTAATGAGGACAGGAGGTAACTTGGAGGGGGAGAAGGGGCAAAACTCCATTAGTTTCTCTGTTAAATCCATGCTTGGAATTTTATGAAAGGCCTCAAAGAACTTGTAATGCAATAGTATCCGGTCCTCACAGCTATTTGCTCTACAGCCAGTGACAAGTTCAGATGATGTAATGCTTCTAGCACGTACATTGTTACTTAAGGGCTAATTAATACCATGCTGAAAGAGATTTGGTTGGGTGTCAAGCTACTCAGAGTGGGTCTCTGCAGCTTAGGGAATGTTTCTGCTTCAACTCCCTCTACTCTCACTGTGCACAGTCTTCTCTAAGCAAGTTTTTTTTTTTTCTTTTTCAGGATTGTGTTGTTTGTGTTCCCTCCCCTCGATTGCCTGAGGGCTCTTAATTGCTACACACACAGCACATTACAAATGCTGCTCCCAAATGATTCTACCAAAATTAAATTTCTTGTGTGTCCTGGCAAATTATCATTAATTTATTGACACCAGAAAATCATTCTGGCAGTAGTTTTCTGGGACAGGATCTGGACTGTAAGAAGAAATTTCAAATGGAATGGAAAAGCCATTTGAGAATGATCCTCTTAAAATATCTGTGAGAAAGCATGATGCTCGCTTCACATGCCCTAGGGATGCATGTGATTTTTTTTTTTACATGCAGCTGTTTTTCAGTATTTGCTCTGGAAAGCAGTTGCAGTGATTAACTCATATGCTAGGAATAAAATACATGTCTAGAGTCTGCAATGAACTTGCTAGACAAATTAGACAAGGCCTTCAACATCAATGATGTTTAGAAGTCTAACACCTATACACAGTTCCTATTTCCAGCAGAAGCAATAGAAGTTAAACACTTGCCTAAGGACAAGTCATAAAAACACTTTCAATAAACTAATCCTTCTTACAGTAGCAATACTTAATTTCTTAGTGATGCTTCCTGATAGGCAGTGAACATTAACATTTTGAGGAATGGAACTGGAAATGGAATATATAATGAGTATAAATAGAATCCCTTATTTTTTTCCAAAGAGAAGGATTATTCTCTGAAGTGATGTAAAACAAGATGAGATGCTCAGGCTTGTTATTTAGAAACCAGAGACAAGTACATTTATATCTTCCTGCTTTAGGCAGAAGATTTATAAACTTCAGGAAGCATTTTATTTATTTATTTAAATAAAGACAAAACCATAAAGAATGGGCATTGAATTACACACATACCTCTCATTGCTGAAGTCACTGAGCAGAGTTAATATGAAATAAACCCTTATTAAAATGTATTCACAGAGTTGGAGCTGTCTCTGTCTGGGACTATCTGCTCTCATAGGTATACAAACACATCAGCATGCCTGCATCAGGGCCACACTTCCGTGCCAAGGCCTGGCACTACATCACAGGTTACAAAACAAAGCTTCCAGCAAACACACAAACTTTTTTCACAGATCAGCTCCAGACAGTAATACACCTACCTCACTCATTGAATTAATAATTAGATATGATCTATCTGTTTGTAATGCTGGAATTTCATTCAGGATGTCTGATTTTTTTGGACAGTTCAAAGGAACTGACTAAAACTCTGTTTCAGCTCAATTCCTATTCTCTTGTAAAATTACCTAGATCGGGGGAACATTTCAATTAATTACTAGGCATTGTAATATTTCACTATAACCACTAAAACATTATTGCAAATAACCCATTCATCCAATGTATTGGGAGAGAGAGAGTTAAAAGTCCCTAAAAGAGATTAGTGTAGGTTTGCTGAAAGTCAGCTTCTCTGAGAGAGTTATGAAAATATGCCCAAATGCCAACTAGATTTTCTATGAGAAGTACAGCACATTACCCTAAATGCCATGCATATAAAATGACAAAAGAAAAGCTACTTCATATAGTTAATCTATATGGTGAATTTATGAAGGCTGTGAAGGTTAATCTAAGGCAATAAAATACAAGTAAACAACCAAAATCCATATTACATTTATTGCATTTTTAGCCAAAATTTTGATTGTATGATAATTCATGAGCAATAGAGAGTGAAGGGTGAAGCTGGGATTGATAGAGGTCCTTGGTCAGAATGCTTGAATGTCTTAATTGTTTACAAAGAGTAAGATTAAAATTATTTCCATGAAAAAGTATGCTTGTGTCCCTAGCCGGATTTCTTGTTTAGAAATACTGTAATTCACTAGGGGGCTTTTTGGCAATGTTACATCCAGGCTCTCTTCAGACAGCCTTAAATGCATTAGGAATAGGTCCAATCTTCAGAGAAATAGCTAAGTGGCAGAATATCTGAATTAAAATGCATATGTCATTGTATCAAGTCTTGACTAGGTTACTGTCAGGATGATTTGTTAAATGCAAAATCAACAGGCACTCCGTAGAATTTTATCTTGGCAAAAGCTCCAGGTAAGTTCTCTGTGTTATATATAATAATGACTCCATTTCTTTCAGTGAAATAAAACATAAAGAAGGCTCAGATGAAATTTTCTTATGTTGAAATATTCAAACCTAGAAGATACCAAATGCTGATATCAAGATACTGTTTTTCCCATTATTAAAAACAAAAATCTTCAGGTACTTAAAGCTAGCAAGTTATCCTGTTATGCTTATTTATGGCAGTTCAGAAATCCTAAAGCACCTAAAAGCTCCAGACAGGTCTTTCATATGGAAGCTGGCAGAAGTACAGAATTTTCTTTAAGGGCATTAATGATTTTCAGTACATATGGATAAATTTTTATCCCAAAATCCTCCAGTAGCTGACTGGTCATTCCTCTGCACAGCAATATAGATATGCTGATACATCACAAGGATTTTCCTCCATATCAGTTCAATGCTTTTCACTTAATAACCTAAAACAACTAGAAGAAGGTGACATCAAGGTTGGACTCGATTTCAGAGGTCTTTTCCAGCCTAATTATTCTGAAAATGATTCTATGATAATATTAGGTCATCCACAATGAGCATCTAAGTCTGACTTCAAAGGCATGAGACACAAATGCAACATCTTCCTCAGCAAAGTAAATATGGACCCAGGTTAAATTCTCTAGCACTGAGGGCATGCTGCACAACTCAGCCTGAGAACAAATACTTTCCTACATTTTCTAAATCTGTATGTCTTTCCTCTCACAAGACCTGTTCTCACTTCTCATTGGGAATAACCTCTGATCAAATATTTTCCTAGTATTTTGCTGAGATGGTATCTAAAAAGGTCCTATCAACTGTTAGGAAGAGCACTGCTAGAGCCCATGACCTGGCCACAGAGGAGCTACACCTGTAAAAATCTTACAACCCTGTAGTATACAACAAGCATATCATACTTCTGTAGTTTATATAATATGTTACTAAAAAAAATAGTGGTAGATTAGTGGCAGATTTAGACACAGGAGTAATGGAAGACTGTCCACCTCCTCTTCAGGATACCCAGGATGCCAAAGTATCCTAAGTGTCACCAAAAGTGAAGGACGATATTCCTCGGGAACAAGGCAGTAGGTGGGCACTTGGGGTGAGCTACATTTCTTTTGTGGCTTTATTAAACATGTTAATGAGTTCTCTATTGCTCGTAGTGGAACCTGGCATGTATGCACAAGTCTCCATTGACACATAAATTCATGTCAATTTAATTTAATCCAATACACCATAGCATAAGGATTATCTGGTTTGTGCTTAAGACATCAGATCTGAGGTCTTCCTTCACAAAGTAAGGAAAAACAGAATGATACAGAATCCAATTGCTGTTTCATATCTTTCTTAATGAACATAGTGAATGCTCTGCTTCTTCCAGCTCTTCAAATTCAGATGGACAGGTCTGGATATCAAAATAATCTGCAATCATTCAACACAAAAAAAATATTTTTCTCAAGAAAATCTCAATTCGTATTTTTTTCAACCATCATTGAGTTTCTACCTTTGCCTTAGTTTCTAACTTTGGGATTTTCTTTGATTAATATTTACTTGAAAATTGTATGTGTATATATGTATATAAAATATGATATATTACATATAATATATAATGTATAATAATATATAATATGGCAGAAAGCAACACTGATCTATATGTGCCCTGATTCTTCTAATGAGACAAATTTTGCTATATATTCAGAGATTATAAACTATTGTATCTTTAATGACTTTTGCAATTTCTTTAAATTAGAAAGTGCTGTGTTTGACCCTGTTTCCCTAAGATGGAGGTGCTAAACACTTTAAGAATAAGCAAAAGATCTCTGGTGGCAGAATGCACCACACCCATCTAAACCTGATGGAGTACACCATTTTAGTCCAGCATTTTTTTGTGGTAAATACTTTCACATCTCTGGCAGGATAAAGTGATCAAGAAATTAAACAGTAAAAAACATTGATAGTCTTCTGGTCTAAAAGGTGCGAGTTTTTACTATTGATGATTCTTCCCTGAATGGGAATAGAAAGAATAATGGGAGACATGTAGTTATGTACTGATAACAGCCCACAGCTTGTGTAAGACTTTGTGTACAGTTGGCAGCACACAGTAAGATTATTGTTCATAACAGAGACTGGTTATTAAATGGTGTCATAAATTAGAGGAGATCCTGAATGGAAAAATGCAGACAATGGGAGAGACTGAGGCCACCGTATCAGCTCAGTTTAGAAGGGAATTTGCCAGATGACTGAAGAAGACAAACAGTGGTTTTAAAGGGCACAACCATTTGTTCTCCCTGTATATAGAGATGTGAAAAGCAAAGGCAGTCTGCAGTTATTTTAAATCTGCCAGTTACCAAACCTGATCAACTGAGATAATAGTAAAAGTTCTAATTACTTCAAATGTCATCCAAAATATCTTTCCTTCTATCAATGAAGAGCTTATTGAATAGAAGGATCAACAGACAATTTTTAAATGCTCTATTATATGACAATACTACTTGATACACTGATGGAGCCCTTTTTCATTTTACTGGTTTTTGATTCAACTATTACTTATGAAAATGCAAAAATTAGTAAGAAAAAGCTAATAGAGTCCTATTTTTGTTTTAAAATTTAGGAAATTATACTGATAATTCTAATCCTGAAACTTACTAAATTATCACTCAGAGTGCTTCCTAGTAACTGACACCTCTGTTACTGTGAGAATAAATGCACAGTTTCTATCTTAACATTCCTGAGTCATTCCAGGTGGCATTATAAGACTAAGGAGTCTTTGATGGAGATATGCCATTTTTAGGAAGTTTTTGTCCCTGTCTTATCTGCCTCTCAAATCTGTTTGACTCCAGTTCCTTCCACCAAAATTAAATATAACTCACCTTGACACCAGAAAAGCCTTTCTGTAAGTCTGGGGCATGAAGAGAATATTTTTAATGAGATACATTTCAAAAAATGGTGTTCTGGGGTAAGGGAGCTGGAAGAAATCTAATCAGTCTCACCCTCGGTAGAACATAGAGCACTGTCTTATGGGACACAGCAAACACCTTTTCATGAAAAATGGGAGATATTTCCATGAAGTAAAACAAGCAGGAACATACTAGTGTAGAGTAAGCCAAGATTTGCCAATACATTCTTCTGAAGAGGGGAAATATTTGGCAGATCGCCCATCTGGGAAAATTTCTGCCTGATGGATCAAGGAGGTTGGAGGAATCTGTGTCCCTCTCTTTCCCATACCTTTGCCACACCTGCTATGGAGAATTAAATAAGTGAATCCATTGAAAATAATCACCTCCATTGCTTTAACTCTACAGTGACAATGCCATCTAAGTTGTTAAAAAAGTGAAAGAAGGCATTTTATGCTTGAAAACATAAAAAACTTCTAAAAAGAATTAATTGGAAAAACTCTTTAAAAAATTTTAACAAAAATCTCAAACAGTATTAGCTATATAGGAAGCATTAGAAAGTATTTCATATATTTTCAGATAGATTAAATATAGGAAAAGGATGGATTGAAAGGAAACCTTTCACTACCATGACACTTTTCTGGTCCTTGAAATTGCTAGGTGGGCAATATGAAACTCAACCAAATGTGACTGGCAAGAGATGTCAAGCCTTACTAGCATGTAAAACTAGCCAAGATTTGGAGAAAAACACAATAGACTGAGAGTCAGGAAATGTAGTTCTAGTCTTAAGAGCACTGCTTTCTACCTGTGTCACACTGTAATATGAACAATTTGCTGAAAATCTAATTTGCAGAACTTTTTGATTTATCTAAATCTCAAAGTTGTCCTCCCCACCCACAAAAAAACCCAAAAAACTAGGTAGCATTACTGATATTCTCAGGTATGATTATTAAAATAGTTTAATGAAGTATACTTGCTAGATATTTTTAAGGTATGACACTGAAAGTAATATGTGGGAAATTTTGAAGAAATTCAGATTTAAGAACAACAAGCAATTGTTCACTGATCATTTTTTGTTCTTCTTTTTTTTCCCTTTATTTTTCCTTCTTTTTTTCATCCATTTTTTTCCTTCTTTTTGCTTCCTGTTTTGTCTTTCCACCCAATGCACAAACATAAAACTGAATCAAATCTTAAAAAAAAAATTGTAAATTATTTGGGTTTTTAAATTTTTGAAATTATTGATTCTGTGAGGTATGTTTCCTATAGATGATGAGCAGTACATAAATATTGTCTTCTGTTAGATGAAATAAAGAGGAAAGAAAAAGAGGAAAAATACCCAAAAGAGGCTGTTAAAGGTATGGGCTAAGTGTACTAGAAAACATAGAAAAATATAATCATAGAATGGTTTGGATTGGGTGGGACCTTAAAGGATCCTCTATTTCCAACCCCCATTGCCACGGGCAAAGACATGAGGTTGCTCAAACCCCATTCAGCCTGGCCTTGAACACTTCCAGAATGGGGATATCCAAGTGCCTGATACTGATGATTGATTGATAACATCTGTTTTATGGCAGAGGAAATTTTTAATTGACAATTATAAAGGAGACTTCAAACATCAGGTAAACCTCTTAAGCCCTTTATGCTTATGTATCTATTGCGATTCAAACGTGGTTCTACATCTTGCCTATATGTAGGTCTGGTCCTGCAAAGTATCACATGTATTAAAATGTTGGTAAAGATGTTCTAAGAACACACATGCACAGTTGTTCAGGTGTCTTTTCAGTTGGTTACAGCATTCCTTAATTCATCTATATTTTTGCAGATTAAATTTGGGTATTTTTCCCCACATACTCATTCTGAGTGTCTAAAGAAATAAAATTATACAGGCCAATACATCTTTTCAGATGACAGAAATTCTATACCTTTTGTGAAGCTAAATCAAATGAATACCAATCTCAAGCCAATTAGGAAAAGATTAATAGTTTGCCATATGAGTAAGTGCAAAAGTGTAAACAGACACAGTAATTATTTCTCTTACTGGGGATACTGAGCATGTTTACAAACATGGTATGAAAAGTATGGCTTGCTATACATATTGGTTTTGTTGTTTTATTTTTTTAAATTATTTTATGCCCCCCAAAAAGAAACAAACCCAAAACTATTTTAAGACAATGAAAAGATAAACCAGAACTTGTTTAAAAAGTTAATAATTTACTACAATTTTCTGCATTATATTTCCATTATATGTATGTGGAGATGGTTCTAATATGAAAATAACATCTGTGTCATACATCAGATCCTTAAACACATTTTTTTAATGGCAGTATTTTTTTATTACATGGTTAAAACTGTGAACAGTTTGTCATGTAAATATTCCTTAGAGAAACCTATTTAGGAATGAAATTTATGGCAATATCGTTATCCCCCTGTACAGAGAATATGTATGAGAGTGTAGATACACAAAAGGAATTGATTATTTAGGATTATGTCAACATTCCTCACTGTACCAAATTAGTCTAAGTCCAATGAAATACTCAAGCCCAGCCTAAGAACAGATAATACAAGGTAAGTGGCTTTGGACACTCATCCCTTTTTAGATAAGGGCGAATTTCATGCACAAATATACATTGATTTTGCCACATAGTCACTTAAAATGTATGATAAATCATCTTTAGGGAATAAAGAAAAGAAAACAACTGCTGTGGTTTAAATACAGAACTTATCAGTCTTTACCAGCAATACAAAGTAAGAGGCAGAGGCACTCTCCAAGGGAACAGAGAGTTTAAAAATTTCAGATATAGGCAAACAAAATGACATAAAATAAATGATTATTTCTTACCTCCTATAAAAGAATAAAAAAAAAAAACCAAGAAAAATTATTTGAAATAAAACCTTATTTTAGCTTTGGGTTTTTGTTTATGTAAAGGCATACAAACAGGCATGCAAGCAATCACTACATAAGGGATTTATTCTGAGATATATGCAGAGTAATAAATGTAAGTCTCACAGAGAGCACTTAAACAAGTTTTAAAAATATATTTCTTATAACTTTTCTTTCCTACCCTAGAAACTGTTTAGTTAGAGCCAAAGAAATACATAAAACAGTGTGAAACATTGCTTTTGTAGAATTGTCCAGTGTCAGGTATTGAATTTTTAACCTTATCTTTTAACCTTAGCCACAGCACGTGAAGAGGCAAAGTAGATTCATGAAGGTAGATTTTTCTAACAATCCTTTCATTCCTCTTATGGAATGAATAAGATTTCAATGATGTTTTCGTGTATATTTCATTAATATAAAAAGGGCAAGAGGCAAAGTCAAAGATTCACGGTTTGATTGTCCTCTCCAATCAAAATGTTCAATAACTGCAATGAAGTGAATTCTGCTAGCACTGCTCACCTTTGTTCATGGGACAATAAAAGGACCACAGATGATTGTATTGCTTATTAAGTCCAGTAGTGCAAGCAATGCAGTCTTTACGCTTGGTGTCTAAACAGGGGTGAATTCCACCTGCAGGCAATTTTGGCCTTTTGTACTAGCAATTATATTATTATAAAATATGAGTTTTACAGATGAACTAAATCCCATCTAGAATCTTCACCCAGAAACCCTAGCACTGCTGTGCCTTGTTCAGAATTTTTCTATTCCAGAGCTGGCATCCAGGTGTGTACTTGAAAAATATCTTTGATTTTACATCTACAATAAGCATAACACAATTTAAAAGCATAAATGCCACAGAGCCTAATTTAGAAACTGCTGCTTTTATTAAATTTAGCTACTTTTCCCCTGCAGCTTTACATCAATATTGACTTCAAAGTGCTAGTAGCTTTCATTAAATTGAATTACTTTCTCCTGTAATTTGAAAAGTAATGAGGCAGATACTAAATGAAGCTGTTGACAAGACAAGAACAGAGGCTATTAAAAATTACATGGCAAAGCGTGAGTCATAAACAATGATGGTTAGTGTTCAAGGGTGGTTTCTGAATAAAATTGCACAAAATTCACAAAATAAGCGATTCTTCTGAGTTATGTCCTCTATTCATCTAAGAAATGTGAATTCTACCTGAATAATTCTATTTCTGTTCTGTTTCAAACATGTTCAATAATGATGCCCTGCTCATTGTATCTGAGTATCTTCCAGGTGTGCATTAAGTGATACAATTAGTATCTGCTATCAGTAACTTCTGGTTTGTGTCATTTGTTCTTTTATTAAGGTTGGACTTGATGATCTTGGACATCTTTTCCAACATTAATGATTCTACAGTTCTGTGGTTCTCCCCAGAGAGAGAAGTGGAGTTTGTTACAGAAGCATTTTTTTTGTTTTGTGTGCTTTGTGTGCCTTTGGAAGTGTCTTTCACTTTCCCAGGGAAAGTTTCTCAGTTTACAGACAAACATGTAAATTTGATGTTCTATAGAACTGATTAAAAGCACCACAAACAGTATAGGAAGAAGATGAGTACAAAGTACCTTCTGTATTCTTCAATGATTTACACATAGTAGCATTCACAATAACTGGAATTTTCCAAACCCTAATGCCTTTATACCTGAAGTTGACTTTCCTGGATTCTGTAATATTTTGCAGAGCTGCAGTAATGGGAAACTGAGTCCTGTTTTAGCAGATTACAAAGAATTGCCCACTCAAAAAGAAATAATCTGAGCATACTCTCCCTTGATCTTGAATCTTGAGAATACTCTCCTTTGATCTTACTTCTGTCTTGCTTCTTGATTGGTAATTTAATGCAGAAATTGACTTTATATTTGCAAGTGGTCATTTGATTGTAGTATGGCAGTGCAATATGATGGAGCTTTGTGCCAGTAGCTCATAATCAATTGAACCAAATGGAGAAATTCCCCATTGTTATTCTTTGGATGTCTCCCTTTGCAAATGGTGCAGACTACAGATTTGATTTCCTGTGATCTGTTATGGTTTCAAAACCAAATGTCTATATCACATTATTTGCCAGAAGGGAAGTTTCTGTCAGTTCCCAGTTCTATTTCATACTATATATTAATAACAAGAAAATTAATGAAAATCTTTAGGTACACATTGGAAGCAAGGCATTCTAGATAGCACTTAGGTAGATGGGTTCAAACTTGTTTCTATCAAAAGGTGCATCTTCAGAGCATCAGTAATACACTTTAGAGCATACAGAAAGACTCCTAGTGGAGATATAAGGCAAATTCACTCCAGAAATAACCCTTCTCTGCACTCTCACAAATACAGGTATGCCCTTTGTGAACATTCCTTTTATAAATGCTCAATTTATCATAACACATTGTCTAAATAATTCACTCTGTTTCTGGAGAGCCAGCATTCTGCTATAATCAGCTCTATAATTAAGTATGAAATAGAGTTTTTAGAGATTAAGAGTACATATCTGCCTTTTTTGCATGGATAGAGAAGCTATCTCTTGTGGTCAAGAACTACTGTCTCCTGGCTAGGAATTTTGCTTCTGTGAAATTCTAGTGCTTAATATTTGGGTGGCCAGAACATAGTGGGCACCAATGGAGAATGTGCCTCATATGAAGCAGTGCAAGAGCAGCCGTGGCCTGACCAGAGCTGGTTTTTTGCCCAGTAACTTTAGTGAAACTCATCACCTCTCCTGTCTCAAGTGATCAACATAACTGATGGAGCTCAAAGTGGTGAATGATTTCCTTGTTTTGGTTTGCTTTCTTGTGTGGCTTTTCCTGTCCTTACTAAAATATCTTTATCTCAACCCTCAAGTGGTCTCACTTTTATTTTTCTGATTCTGTCCCTTATTGCACTGTAGGGGAGTGAGTAAGTGGCTGTGTGGTGCTTCAGCTGCCTACTGGAGTTAAACACAACATATACAAAACAAATGTAAATTACAAAAATCAAAGAAAAATAAATGCTTATTTAGATTTGCTTACTCTTTATTTGTGTTCCTATGGCGATTTAAATTCACAAAGAACCCCCAGTGCTCAACAGCAGTGAATGTTGAGTTAATCACTCATTTGCCCAAGTATGGATGCAAATAGCTCATTTTCAATATTTCTTTTAGAAAATGTAAGATTCTGTATCTTGCCTTAAGATTTTAAATTGAGATCAATGTCTTGCTCAAAAGCAAGGATCAGCTGATGCTTTTCCATTAATTAGTGTTAACCAAAATCTCTAAGGGAATCAACTCCCCACAACTGCCCCCACCCCAAGTATTCACATTACCGTTTAAAGGCCCAATTTAGTAATGTGACTGCCACCTCAGATCACTCAAAAATATTTGAACTAAAGGCAGTAAATGTACTGTTAACTAATGCTGAAGACTTTGTCTATTAATCAAGAAACCTGTTCATTACTTCTAAATAAACTTATAACACAAAAGAGTCTTAGTAGTAAGTATTGTATGGTTGGCATCTGTCTCTAAAAGTTTTCTGAAACAGGCACTGAGCACAGTTGTCACTAAGTATCCTTCTAATTTGCTGACTTACTTACGAAAAATGGTTCTTAATTACATGTTTCATGGATGATAGCCAACCCTACTACAAGTAATTGAATGTATATGGCAATATTATTGACTTCTTTCCAAAAGACCATGTTAAATGCTTAGTGCACAGCCATCTGTAAAGGGCTTTGGATGTGACAGGAATTTTGATGATTTTTCAGTAGCTGGCTTGTCCAGAAGTGCAAAGCAATAGAGCTGAACACAACTTCACACCTGCTCAATGCACACTCTCCAACCTTATGGGTTAAAATAGCAAAAGGGGGAAAAGAAAAACTAGTAGTAGTGTCTAATCTGTCTGCCAGTTATTTCAACACTCCAGCATAATTTGATAGTTCGCTTTATTTATTCACTTCATCAGTGAATATCAGTTTCATCAGTGTTGGAAGAGATGTCAAGGATCAGAATAACAAAATTTTTTGAGCAATTTTACTAAGAAAAGAAACTTTACATTCAGTTAGAACTCAACAAGCATTTAAAAAACTCCACCTCTCCTGCTAGCTGAACATGACATTGACAGTAACTGGTTCTCATAAAGAAGGGCCTGGTTGAATACTTAACATTTTTACATTCCAATAAGTAGTTGCATCTCTCATAGCATAATGCATTCTGCAAAATCTGACTCTATGCCATGTATGTCCTCCCTATTTTTTAATGTTATAAGTCATAGGAGGCTACAGTGTAGATAGAATGAAGATGAGAGAAAGGAAGGAAATGTAGCTTTATATATGGAATAATTTTCCTAGTCTTGCATGAAGTACAAAAAGATAGTAGAAGGTAAATATTAATAACATACTAGGTTAAGTTTCAGAACAAAAACACTTTTCAAAGGATTCTGTTGGAAAATTATATCCTGCAGAAAATGTATCAGATAAATAAGAAAAGTCAATCTCCAAAAGTAAAGCACTTACTTTTACTGAGTAATATTTATTAGGAAATTCCTCATGGCTGAGAAAAAAATCAGTTTTAGAACTTATGGATTTTGAAAGTGCTGTAGCCACCCATCAGCTTGTTGCTCTGTTGTGGTCCTCCATCTCAGCACAGCCCTCAGGGTACAGCTGAGATCCTTTTGTAGACAGCTTCAAGATCATTGCACCTGTGGTCTGACCATGGGGAAAGAAATCTGACCTGGTGCAGGAAGCTTTGCAGCCCCACTGTCACCATGGCCAACCTGATAATGCCCTGCTCCTGGGTGGGTTTCCAGGCCCTGCCCTGCCACCCCAGGGAGCCCCAGCTGCCCTCAGTTCCCTGGATCAAGGGATCTTCTGGCTCACGGGTGGCCAACAGCCTAAAAGTCCAGAAGACGAAGATTCCCAGGTGGTTGGACAAAAGGGAGTGGTGAACACCAGGAGCAGCCATCTGACCCACCACCAGGGTATGACACCTTTCCTAACTGAAGGGGATATGCTCCTTTAAGGGAAGGTGTGTCTCCAAATGGCACACCTGATGGACATAGTTACCCCTGCCCGAGCTTCTTTAGAGGTATGGTTTTTGAAGCTATTGAAGGTAATTTTAATTATGGAAAATTCAGGAATCTCATTTTCAGGTGAGGGTGGGAGAAATACATTCAGATACTAGTAATTCAAATATATCAAGATAAATGTTTTGTTGTAGCCCATAAAGCTTTGCCCAGCCAAGTTCCAGTCAAATGGTAATTTTCATTTCAATAACTTTTCTTCTTCAAGCAAGTAGTTTGTGCAGAAACTGTAGCTTTTTCTTCTGTATAAAATTTAAGGGGTTTAAAGAGATTGTTATAAAGGCTAGAACACTTTTTCCCTCCACAGACATTGTTACAGATTCATCTTACCCCACTGACAAATGATTTGCCTTCATACAAATTTGCCCATTTGCTTTTACCTCTCATATTAATCTAGTTTTGCTCTGCATACAAACTTTATAGCTCTGATTTTATTTTTACTGAGTCTGACAACAACAAAATCAAAATTAGGTCGAATTGCTTATACATTCAAATGAAAAGGAAACACTGTCTGTAGGGATAGAAATAATCATCTGCAATTTAAACTGCCCCTTCAGGACCCTTCAAATATTGAGGATGTTAAACAATAACATATGGACAAAAGACTGTGTGAGTGATGACATTTTAGAAAAAGCAAATGTTGGCATGGGAGTATAGTCAGTAATGGAAAAGGAAATAAGTAAATTTTATTTCAAAATTGATTATGAGCTTCTAATTATTTCTCAAGCAGGAGTGGAGCCTCCATTCATGGAAATATTCAAAAGGTGTCATGGTCCTGGGCAAAAGGTTCTAGGTGGCCCTGCTTGAGCAGGGGACCAGAACACCTCCAGAGATTCCTCCTGAGCTCAGCCTTCTATGATTCTGTGAAATGTGATGTTAATAGTGCTTATATGAATTATAATATCCCATGTAAAAAGTTATTACTGAAATTTCAACCATCTCAGCAGATGACAGTATAATATTTTTTCCAGTGTTCAAATGGTTTAATTTCAAGGAAGTAAATTCCAAGCCAATTGTTAGCACGTTTTACTTACTGTCTGATTAGAAAATGGCTCTGCTTATACATTCCAACAGAATGTAAAAATTGTCACATCTATTTTAATATAGAAATAATTCTTCCAGTATCTAAAAGAAATATTTCCCTTTTTTCTCTCTTTCTCTTGTTCTCTTCCTTTCCCTATGCCTTAGTATTTTCTGTATATTTACATATATATATATATATACACATACATACATATATACATACACATACACTGGTTTGCTAAAAGGCTGGTGGAAACAAACAAGAGAAAATATGACTATCACGTTTTTTCATAATGTAGTTTAAATGTGTTCATGATTTAGTAGCTATTTTCCCCAGAATTATATACTAAAATTATTAGGTTTTCAAAATACCTCTGATCTTATCTACTACCTTCTGCAAGAGACAGATTTTCCAAAGGAAGAGGTGCATAAAGTATTGTTTTATTCTGATTTTATGTACCTATTCGTAGTTTCTAACCCTATACTCCATGAATCAGATTTTTTAGAGAATTTGTCCATAAATGTACAGGTGATGTACCAAAAAACATATATGAGTATCCATATGTGTACTTGTTAAATAAAAATCCACCATTGTTACTTCATTCAGGTTCAATTAAGACACTTTGAATCATTAGATTTTTGCCCTATTTTTAATCTATTAGATTAATAGGAAACAAGAGGTGTGTGTATTTTTCCCTCTGAGTGTTCCTGAAGCAATGCTAAGGAGGAGAGGTTTGAGTTCTGCAATACCATGCATATTCATAGGATGTAATCTATATTTCACCAAATAATAGCAAAGACTAAATCCACACAACTAATTTAAAGAGGTTCTTGTTCAGTCCCCCTAAATATTCACTAGATGCAGAGGAAAAAAAATCAGAGCACTCCCATGGGATTTGGCACATTTTGGGGCCTGGCAAAATGTCATCTAGAACTGGCACACCTATAAAAACAAGTCCCTTTTAGTCTGTATGAGACTGCTCTAAACACCTGGCTTTTTACATTACCCATTATTTTTACTTTGCTTAGCTTAAACTCTGGCTCTGAGTTCAGTTGCATAAATAGGTTGTGTGCTGGGGGCTCTGCAGGGGCTGCCAAAAGAGCTTCTCTCTCAGTGAAAGAAAATTAATGACAGTAAAATTCATGGTGCAAGCTAGAGTTTCTGTCCCATCCATGCAGCAAATCCAATTCTCTCCTGCTTTATTTCCTGAAGCCTTCATGCTGGAAGAGATATACTCCATTGTATAACCAGTTATTTATGAAACATTTATTTCAACAGCAGTGACTTTTTAAAAATACCATCAATTTAAAGAGAGTTTTGTTTTTCTCCTGCATCACCATTTTGTGTTGTTGACCAGGGAATGAGCCTGGGAACAGGAAATCATGCATGCTCTGTTGTATAAGTTTATGGAAGTGACAGACTATGAAACCAATTGAGATGCCCTTTTAAAAAGCTTTGCCAATGTTTATTTTCTGTGTGTTTTTGAAGACTGCAACTTTAGAATTCTAAACCGTACCATCAGCTCATGTAAATTAGCAAATTTTCCTTGAAGTCCAGATCACTGGCCTGATTGACATCAGCAGAAAATCTGGCATGAGCTTTTAAAAATCACTGTGAAAAAATGTTGGTGTTGTTTTTCTTGACTAATATTGTTTGTCAAAGTGGAAAATGAAGCAAAAGCTTCAGGGCTAGAAGAGTTTCAGCTATGCATCTCAAAGACAGCTGGGACAATGGGCCATTACAGGCAGTTGCTTCTTCCACATGACAGTAAACTTAGCCATTCCTTTTTTTTTTTTAATAAATCTGTGTCCTTTAAACCAATAAATCCTGTTCATTAAGCCAGGGTATTTATGGCCTGGCAGAAAGAGATCAAGGGAGCTGTCAGCTGTGTCAAGCACAGAGGTTGTCTGAAAGCCAAAAGAACTGTAACTTCATCTCCAAACTTGGCATGCCAAGTTTGAGACCAGCCAACATAAGAGAGGTCAGGGAAGCTCAAGGCTTATCCAGGGCAGAAAAGCCTCTTGCAATGAGACCATTCCCCTGTTTCATTCCTTTGGTCAAAGTAAATTGTACCTTGCTTGGAAGAAGATCTCCCTGTGTCTTTGTGTGCTATTCTTATTCACAGTAGTAGAGGGTAACAAGATTAGTCTGCTTGCTGTGCGAGAATCTGGCATACAGAGACATACACCCAACTGGATCATACCACAGCTCCCCAAAAAGAAAAGATGGTTGAGAAAACGTGTGTAGTGGAGAGGAAGGAGAGAGAGCTAAGATTAAGCCTCCTCCTGGAATTATAAACACTTCTACTCAGGCTGTTTGAAGTAAAATGAGAGTCAGTCATTCTTATGCAATAGAGAAGCAAAATATTTCAAATAATACACCTCTTTGTTAGTATTTCTTTTCCCTCTGAAATAATTTCTTACTGTTTTGAATGTTCTATAATTCATGCTACTTCCTCAAGCATTTCTAAACCAAAGTGCTTCACTTCCTCTGTTCCCCATAGAGCTGTTCTGGTGAAATCAGATAAATAACATTTTTTGAAATCAATTCATTCATCACACTCAAATCTCTCTGCTTAGTTTATGGATATAATGTAGAGAAAACATTTGCTTTTTACAGAGTTTTGTCTTTTTTAATGGTACTGCAACACTTCCCACTTTTACATTGTCTTTTGAGTTGTGCCTTTAGCTGATGCAAATGGGCATGAATGGACTGACACAATGCTTTAAGTCTAATTTTTTCTGTCATTGATTACAAGACTGAGTAACAGACATCCAAAATAGCAAAACTGGTCATCACTTTCAGCCTACTGTAAAGGACAGTAAAGAACATGGTGTGAGGTGGGTATTTTGGGCTCCTCACAGTGGACATTTGGGACACCCTTTAGAGCTAGATGAAGGTCACAGACATACACCCAGCTTGAAGAGTCACAATAAGACTGAAAAGGTATTTTTATGGAAAATATTATGAAAATATGACTGCACATATATATACATACAAAAACATCAAGAATAATGTTTGCCAGTGTCTGTAGACTGCCTCCACCTAAAGAATGAAAAGCATCAACTAATCCCTACTAAATCCCTGCATTAAACTTCCTGATCCTGCAGCCACTGGTTGAGCAGATTAATTGCAGACTAGTAAGAAGCACTAGAGGCAAGGCATAAAGGGGATGCTTTGATTCAATAGATCAACACTGTTCCCCTTAAGACCCTTACAGAGAAGCTTAATGAATTACAGCCTTGATGAGCAGAGAGTGAGGTAGATTAAAAACTGGATGAATAGCGGCACCCAGAGCGTTATGATCTGAGGCACAAAGTCTCACTGGAGGCCAGTGCTCTCCAGGCACCTGTACTGGGTCCAAGGCTGCTTAACAGCTTCATTGATCATCTAGATGAAGGAGAACAGCATATTCTCAGTGAGTTTGCTGATGACACAAACTGGGAGGAGTGGCTGAAGTGCCAGGTCATACTTCATAGTCCTACAGCTGAAGTGGAACAGCTCGTGTACCAATTTGTACTGGGGGACACCCAGTTGGAAATCAGCTTTGAAGAAGAGAACCTGGGGCCTCTGGTGGACACCAAGTGGGACATGAGCCAGCAGTGTGCCCTGGTAGCAAAGAAGGCCACTGGTGTTCTCCTAGGCTGCATTAGGAGGAGTGTTTCCAGCAGATGGAAGGAGGCGATCCTGCCCCTCTACTCAGCCCCAGAGAGGCCTCACCTGGAGTGATGAGTCCTGTTCTGGGCTACTCATTATAGGAGAGACATGGACATACTAAAGGGAGTCCAACAAGAGGCCACACAGATGATTAAGGCTCTGGAGCTTCTCTCCAATGAGGAATGGCTGAGAGACCTGGAACTGTTCAGCCTGGAGAAGGGAATGCTTAGAAGGATCTCGTCAATGTCTATAAATACCTGAAGGGAGGCCAAAAAAGGGGACAGAGCCAGGCTATTTTCCAGGCTATTGTGACAAGATCAGAGTTAATGGGCACACACTGAAACAAAAGAGGTTCCATCTGAACACCAGGAAAAAAAAATTTACTGTCAGGATGACTGAGCACTGGCACAGGGTGCCCAGGGAGGCTGTGGAGTCCCCATCCTTGGGGACACTCAAAAACTATCTGGATATGGTTCTGGGCAACCAGCTCTAGGTGGTCCTCCTTGAGCAGGGGGGCTGAACTGGATGATCTCAAGAGGTACCTTCCCACCTCGACCATCCCATGATTCCATGATCATGCTCCACTGGAATGTCCCAGTGAAGTGGATTAGCTACCTTTGTATAAAGGTCTCTTCATATTAAAGCACCTAGTATCTATATAAGACATCATTCAGAACAGGCAATGCTGACCCTTCTTCCCTAAAAACATTTGAAACACCAGCATAGACCAAATTTTATTATGTCATGATTTTTTAACAGCTGAAGTACTATTATTATTATTATTATTATTATTATTATTATTGAAAGAAAAGCTACCCTTAGTTCAGTTTTTGAGGATCATCACAGATATTGGTGTGATTATTCCATCAAATTACTTAGAACCAGTTTAACTAAAAAGATAATACAACCTGTCATTTATCAAACTTGCACCTTTCTATCTAGCAATAAAGAGCTTGATTGCTTCACAATACTTTTTGCTAATTTTCCTACTGCTCAAAAACTGTCTGTTGTCATTATTATTACAGTACTGAAGATGCCTTTGTTATCAAGGTTCCTTGTACATGCTGCTGCTATGGCAGGACTCCTTCCCTGCCCCTCTCTTCCTCTCTCTGTGATTTCACAGGAGCATTTCCAGTGACAGAGCCCTGCAAGGAGTCTGCCATCCCTCCAGCCCTGCTGTGCAGAGCAGTTTCACCACAGACATCCTCTCAAGATTTCCTCTCCTTTTGAAACTCCCACCTTTGACCAGGAAGGAAAAGAGGCATTTATGCTCTTGCTGAGACACAAAGCAGCTGGGTTAGGTGGGAGGGGAGACATTGCCTCTGTTTCACAGTCACTTCTGTCACTAGGCATGAGTTAGGAGAGTTGGGTAGCAACTTCAACTGTGCAGATACTTTTTGTAACTCTGGGGTCAACCCCAGAAGTTTTACTGAATAACAAGTCCTCCACTAACACGTATCAGTTAGTCAGTAGGTTGAAAGATGCTTTTTCCTTTACACTGACTTTTGGGAGAAACAAATTGCATTCCCCCCAAGCAGATTACTTTCCTTGCACTGTGAGGATAACTCACATATTATTACAACTTTTATTAACTTTTTACCAATGCCTATTCTCTGGATTTTCACTCCTAACATACTGCTGCCTAGAAATACATATATCAGGAAAGTATTTCTGACCAAACTGGCAGAGATACACAGTGAACTAAAGACTGGAAAGAACAAGCAAAGAGAAGAGTTTTGAGTTGAACAGACTACAGGAATATAAATTCAGTTTTACGTTCTTGTAAATGATTTAAAATAAAATGATGGGTTGACACCTTTATATCTACAAATTTAAACAATTAAATATCTAACTCTAGGAATTAAGAGATTATTCAGTTTAGAAGACATGAAGATGTACTTGTTAACTAATCTAAGCAATTTAGGAAGCCTATTATGGCAAAATTATAAACAAACAACCCTCCATCCCATCTTCAGCAGCCATCACCTCCTGACTCTTAGAATATTTATTAAAGGCAGAAGATCCACAAGAATCTTTATTTCATCAGAGTACACTGAGTGCTGTAGCTCTGTATTATAAGCAATTTCAAGGCATAAAGAAATATTTCTGAAAAATAATTTTTTATTTCATCTTACAGCTATCACTAAATTACTTCAGATCCACATTCGTTAAAACTAATTGCAAATCCATTTCTTCTGCCAGTCCTACAAAATAGGGAAATGTAACTCACATGGATATACACATAAGTGTTTTGTTGGCAGAAAAATAAAGCTCACAGGAATACTGTTTTCAGAGAGTTTGACTACTTGTGAACTTAAAAATTTGCATCAGATTTTTGTGCACTAAGTTCTTATCCTCTTATCAGTCAAACTCTAGAAAAATTCTCATTCTCAGCTCCCCTGACCTCAGTATTTGCCTAATTGTACAAACCAAAAAAAAAAA
>VZRX01001969.1:45274-85999 GCA_013398075.1 Notiomystis cincta
AAAAAAAGAGCTTCGAGATGTTACTTAAAGATTATTTGGTTGAAATAGACAATTTCAAGGCACTGAGATCAACTTTTATTAATATTTACTCTTTGTTTTTAGTAGCACCTACCAGTTCTACTCACAGATCATGTGATACAGGCACATAAGTTCATCTCCTAATACATCAAAGTGCCCTGCTTTCCATAAGAGGCATTTCTCATATTCTGTGGTATCTTAGCTATTCTAGCTTTTACTGCAAATTTGTCTCACCTTTCTTGCTGAACCTTTTTCCATGCCTTTGATTTATGTTAAATAAGAAGCTGGGTTGGAATCTCAGCCTTCTCAGGAGTCATAGACTGATATTTTTATAGGAATGGTCCTAAGTTGCTGTTTAGGTGCTGTGCTGATGTGAGATAAATCAGAGCTGAATGTCTTCTGAGAGACTTTGGTCCGAGAGTCTTTGGTAGAGATGATGATTTTCCTCAAGTACATTTAGGCATTTTGAGTGGATTGTAGGAATTGTAATGAAAGCTACAGATTGAATTGAAACATTAGCAGAAAAGAAAGACCAATACTTTTATTGTGTAGTAGATGCAACAGCACATCTCAGTCAAGGTATGTCTTCCTTACTTCTAGGACAAATCTTTACATAATACAAAACAATAACAAATTAGAAACTAATTGCCTTGTAACTTTAGAAAACTACTTTAAAATGTTTTAACAGCTGCCAGAGAAGTGTCCAAATTTAAATCCTTTTAATATCAGGGCCAAGCAAAAAAAACATCACAGCATCTGCACCATCTGCATGTCACTGAACATGTTTGATATAACATGCATAAACCCTCAATCACTGGCAGAAGGGCATGTCTTTATTAATAAGCCACCAAACTCATCTATCTAGCTATTCCTGTTATTTAAAAAGGCAAACCGATCTACTTTACCCCACAACTCTTACTGGATAAGAGAGAAGGGCTCAGAGTATTTCACAAAATTATTCCTTGGCTCAGTTTAATAGCTGTGCTGGAATAGGACTATCATCTCCTGTACAGTAAGAACTAAATCAATTCATACAATGCACTTCTTTGTGTACTGAACTCAGCTAAATCCAAAATCTGAGACTAAGTCCTTTTGCATAAAATGATTGCTCTGTTTCTGTGTTCAGTGCAGCACGCAGCCCCAAAGGTCTTGGAGCTGCTCTGACACAATGAAAGAAATACTTATTCTGAGGACACGATCTCCAGTAGGCAAACAACCACCAACAAGAAACAGATGGATCTCAACAGATAAATACAGAATGAAGATTGAACTGACTACAGGGAGATTTATTTAGCAACTGCTTCCAATTTATCTTTGGGATGTACAGTAGCAGCAATTTATAAGAAGTCAGAGCCAGCTTGCTATTTACATGGCATATAAACAAGGCTAAGTGAATAATTAAGCCACTGAAGTACTTGTTTTTCGAACTGTGTAGGACGTTTGGAAGCCTTACTACCTCCTAGCACTTTTACTTTCTTGAGGATCCTAAAAGTAATCAGTATTACTACAAAGTCTTATGAGTTTCTCAGCTTGCAGACATGTGCAAATCTAAATGCAATTTCTTGTATTTATTCTAAGATCACACTCTTAATACGGATGTTGTCATAGAAAATCATTCATTCAGAAATAACTGCAAACACATTAAATTAAGTTTTTTAAACTGCATAACCAGACTTTATAGTAAATAGATTTCAAGGTTATTGCTAATATTGTTATAAATACTTATGCTGTAAATTAAATTTGGAGATTTAAAAGCCCAAGTGTTACTGGTATTGGCAACTGAAGTCTTTTGTGTGCCTACTAAGACATAGTTTGGCCAGCAGTTTTTAACCAAAAGCTTTGCTGCCAGCCCTCAGAACACTAACCCCATTGTTAGAGACAAAACCAATACTGGATAGCACTGGGGGCAGACACTGAATTGAGTAACTGGGGTGATTATTGCAGGAATTGATGCAGAGAGTAACACATAGGAGCATCATGGCTGGCCATTTTGTTTGCATGTTTTTGGCTTTCCTCCTTCAGTCTCTTACATTTTCCTGTGCTTTACCATTCCAAGCTGATCTGACTGGGGGGGCTTTGCTAGCTTTTGAATATTTAACACTCATTATTAGCACTTTTTACAAAATGCTATGATGGTTTAATGATGCAGGCATCTGTCTCCTAGCAAACAGGCTAAGATGAATAAGACAGCACAGATCATTGAACAGCTGATGGCAAATTTCAGGTGTCACATTATCATCCTATGCTGACATGGAGCAGGAATCACATTTTATTGTATTTTCACTTGTCATGTCAAGGACTTCTGCTTTACTAACAGTAATATCAATACTATAAATAATGACCATATATAAAATACTATTTCCATCATTTATTTCTGACAGCAAAGACAGGCTAAAGCTAAGACTGACAGCATGGCTTCTTTTTCCATATTCACAATGAATGTTTTTATAAAATCATATGCAATTTTCTGAGTGTTAAAGTGTGCTGTCATTTGTATATCTAAAGCTCTCTAAGATGCATATTATACACTGAATGAAACAAAAATCTTCAGCCTTTTCAGTCCTTGTATAATTCCCTAGAGTTCCACAGATGCTATAAAAACCCTTAAGCCATAGAAGTGTGACAGTACAGCATTTCATACAGTATTTATATACATTTCTAAACAGAATATTGCACTGTATGAATAATCTTTGTAACTTCCAAATATTTATGTTTCTAAATCTTGCCCTTTGTATGACTACAGAAATTGCAGGAAATAAACGCTCCCTTGTGTATTCACAGGAATCTGGGTTATCTGGCTTTTAAGCCAAATTCAAAACATACTTCAAAAGCAATTGCCACACAGAAGACACTGTTGATGTAACTTGGTTACATCTCTGCCATATGAAGAAAAGCATCATGCATTTTCCCAAACATATGCATCAATACAGGCAAAACAAGCTGATGTTATTTTCCTCTTTCAAATCCACTGAGAATCTATAGACAGCTGACACTCTTGACATTTACATAAAACTTGAATCTATTTCTTCAGTTAAAAATCTCTAAACTTACACAGAGGTTATCCCAACCTGTGTTTCAGGCTAGGTTTCAAAATCGCTTTATGTAAAATTTTTAGATCTATGCAGAAATCAAGACACAAGGATGTCTGTGAACCCTTTAAGAAAAATTCCTCAGCATCCACATTTTAGGCAATGTTTTTTAAGTTTCCTTAGTTTATGTCCAGCTAGTACTATGAGTATATGTCCCAAGTTCCCTAAAACCAAAGTATCCTCCCACAGCTCTCAAAATAGTGAGTGGCTGTTAAAAGAATTGTCTGTTTGGGTCCAACCACTTCAGTTATAAAATCAGCTACTTTGGCTGGATGGGACACAGCACAGCAGAGCAAAGCATCCACTGGTCTTTACTGAACAGCTCATCAGGCAAATGACCTATGCTTGACAAGTGTTTGACTCCTCTCCAAATAATTCCCATGCACTTCTTTGGAAAAGATTCCTCATGAAGAAAGTCTTAATGGGAAATACCACAAGATTGTGGGAAAAGGTTCATATGTACCCCTTGCTGCTTCATATATGCCTTTAAGAGCCTACTGTATTTAGCAGGCTTACATTTCTTGGAATTTTAGCCCTTTCAAAAATTATAAATGACAAATAATAGAACCGTATAAGTGTATTAATACATCAACAGTATCAATGTATTAATATATTTTTGTTATGTATAAGTTGTAATAATTCTTGTTGACTGCTTCTAGGTCTTCCCTGAGAAGAAAGCTAAATATTATGAATAGCATTAATTAAGCTTTACTCTCTTTCTGATTATCCATTTTTTTATTTCAAGTTCAGAACCCAATTTTTAAACTGCTCAGTTAACCAAACATTATTCAGAATTTAAAAATTGACTTTTTTGTATGTCTTTTTCATTAGGCAAGTTTTCTAAGTTTTCCAGTACTGTTAGTTATTCTTTTGGGCTTTATGTGAATTAGTTGTGAGCATCTGGCCTGGAGTTGCTTCTGCTGCAGAAAGAAATACCAAAGTAACTCCCACTTTACAACTTCTGGAAATGTCTCCTCATTGACTTATTACTTACAGTAAATACAGAAGAAAATTTCTCAAAAAGCCAGAGTTAGCTGGAATGTTCAGATTAGAACAGGATAGTCATTGCATGTGGGAAAGCAACAGAACTACAAAAATTTGGGCAACAGAATCTATGAGGAGAAAGGGTGATGAGTAACTTTCTTCTTGTCACTGTTGGTTAGTAGAGCTGTTCACAGCAATTATCCACACATGGAATGTTGCAGGTATCTCTCTTTCTCCTCCCACCAAGCACAAATTTTATTGTTATGGCCCCAAGGGTCCACCCCTACCCCACTGCACAGGAACTTCCATAAAATGTAGGCTGGACTTTACAGATGACAGAAAAGAGAAAGCAAAGATACACAGACGAACAAAAAAAGGCACCAGAAAAAAAAAAAAAAAGGATGAAAAAGGCAGAAATTTGGTGTGGCAGGACTCCATTGACCCCTACCCAAAGTAAGGCAGTTGTGGTTGTGACTGGAGGTGTGAGTGCCTTGCTGGTTTCCTCCCCACATGCTCTGCTCTGCCGCAGGACGGGATGCGATCGGCACGGGCCAGGCTCAGCAGCCATGCCCCACAGCACCCCACAGCACCCCACAGGCTCACCCAGGTTCTGGGGGACTGCTGGGGACCATAGGCCAGGCAGGGGACATGGAGAGCTGCTGGATGGCAAGGTCAGGCTGCAAGGAAGCATCCTGCCTGTTTGGAAAGGGGCACTATCGTTGTAATCAAAATGTTTTCTTTGGAAAGGCTCCCTCGGTAGTTCTGTGTGTCCTCAGTATCAGGGGTGGCTTTACTGCACTTTATGTCCTGATAATCCCAACTGCAGGTATTGCAAGACCTTGCTGTGTTACTGCTTTGGTGCTTTTAAGGAAAGGTGGTGCAAGTCTATCTCAATCCTTTGACTGACTTGGAGATACATCACAGTCAAAGTCTATTTGCACTTTGGTTTCAATCCTGAAAAATGGGTAATGCCAGTATTGCAAAATCTATGTAAAAGCTTCTTTCAATGGCCACCACTTGCAAAAAAAAAATAGAGTTATACATAAAAAGCTCTTTGTGTCCCTCATCAATTTGGCCCTGTTCAAAACTTGAAAAAATGAGATTTATCCATAAGACTTCTGATGCAATTAGTGGAAGTTTTGGGTCTAAACTGCCTTTACAGATTATGGCTGCTTGCAATGTTTAGGTCAGGAAAACAAAAACAAAAAGTATATTTTGAGTGGCTGTTAATTTCTTTCTCTTGAATCAGGACAAAAAACAAACAGCTATGAAAGGTATTCTTACAATGTACATTAATTTTATTCAAAACAGATTAAAAAAACTAACAAAGCTTGCCTAACTACATGAGGTAGTACATGTAGCAAAAACAAAGGCAGAATATAGTATTCTGAAATATGAAGAATATGAATAAGTTTACAAGTTGGAGTGAAATAAATTCAACAACAGAAACAAAATACATCAAAAATAAAGTTTAACAGCTTTTCAGTCTTAAAGCACCAATACACTTTTCATAGAAAGAAACATAGTATCACCACTACACGTTCTTCATGTACCATAATATGGTAAAATAATGCACCAAGCTCTTCACCATAAATGAATTCTTTAAAATTGTGAAGCAAAAAATGACATAATTGTCACTGGGCTTCATACCACTATACTTCCTGGCCTGCAGGAGTATTTGCCAGGTCACAAGGAGCAAGGTTAGCCTTTGTTACCATTTTCTTTGGTTTTTTTGAACATTTACCCCCCTATTAATGTGGAGTATACTGATAACATGCACAGCTCAAAGCTATAAGCTTGCAAATTTTTTGTATGTGTATTATTCTACATTTTTTTCTGAACCCAAATTTAGGTAAATTGAAGGAATCACATGGTAAAAAAAAAGTATGTGGTTGTGCAGAACTGCAGGCTTATTCCTTAATTTCAGGTTACTGCACTTCCCAATAGAATAATTTTATGAGGTCCTTCAAGGTTATATATGTCTGTCTCTCACACACCCATCCCAAGACAGTGGAATATCTGTTAAGGACTGGGCCATAATGAATTATGATTATTGAACTAAAGAGCTTAGCAGCATCCAATAAATATTTTATTAATCTATTTAAAAATAATAGACACAAATGGCCCAGTCTCCTAAAAATATTTTTTAGAGGACAACATGCTAACATGACCCAGGGCTTCTTTCTATACTTTTTATTTCCCATTTTATTTCTAAATAGGTATTTGTACTTGTTATGATTAGTGTGAAATTGAGAACAATCTAGCTCTTCATTTATGCTTGCGTGGCTAATGCTACTTTAAATCATCAAAAAGTTATATATGTTTTTATTTTACTGTAAGGCATGACTCATTTTATCAAAATACTGGTATGACTTCTTTTATGTACACTGAAAATAAAAACTCAGGCCTCCCTCTGGTATAGTTTTAAGGTTACTGTTAGTGGCATATATAGAGCACCATATAATAATATATTCAGATAAAGAAAACAAAGAACATTTATGAGCTTTGAATTAACTGTATAGGAGTAACTGCTAAGAAAATATAGCAATATTTAACACAGGATTCAAAGTACTGTTATATATCATTATAGATTTTCAAATTATTTTTTCTCCCATGTTTATTTTTACAGATTTTTTTCATTAAGATTTATATGTAATTAAACTTTTTGGTGGAAAGCAGTATACATCTTCTGTACAAAAATGTTACAGCTTTATACAAATTTTAGGAATTACAAGAAATGGCCTGTATGAATCTTTTCCAAGTGCTCTGGTTTCACTTGCCTGTTTTATGTTTTACTTGCAAGATTCAAACAACAGCAAATACTCTGAAAGCCTTGCTTCCTGGAGGATTCTGTAAACTGAAACATAAAGATATTTCTTATGTTATTTTTAAGACCACAACACTCCAATAACAACTTTAAGTTTTTAATTGTTAATTCTAATATCCTGCAGCACTTCTTGTGACAACTCATAAATTTAGTTATCTAGAATTTCTTTAAAACTGCTACTAATAAAAAATAGATAAATTTTAGAATTTTTTTCCAAACAGCTTAACAGGAACAAATCACAACATTAAAAAGACTTCAAGTAATCCTTTGTGATTAGGGATTCTGGTTTAAGGAACTGAAGCAAAATATAAAAAGTGTTTTTGAAATTGAGAAAACATACATCTTATTCTTACTATTCTAGCAACTGTATTTGGAGAGAACTTGCAGACCCAGGAGATCATTTGTTTTTTAGTTGCTTATATGATGAAGAATAGATTTCTACAGAGACCTAATGTCTAACAAAATCAAAGAGAATGCCTTCTGAATGGATAAATATCTGGCTTCAACATAAAAGAAACAAAAATACCCAATTCCAATGAAATGTTGATAGAATAAGTATTTTAGCCTTAACCTGCATGTTCTATTTCTTGGTGCATTGTTTTTTCTTTAGCAAACCCTGTCTGAAGATTATCTGGGAAGGAAAGGGAAATGGAGGTGAAAGCAAGGAAAGGCACAATGGAACAGGCTGGCTGCACTGGCAATAGAATTCATCATCTTCTGCTTCACAGAAAGCTTAAATGGGACTCTTTTACAAACTGCTGAGCTCCCAAACTTTACCAAGATGATTTATATGTAAATATATGTGTATTTATACATATTTTTACATTTATAGATAGTATATAATACCTATATTAGATATAAATATAAATAATTATCAAATTTGCAACATTCTTCCTGTCTGCCTCTCTACTCGAGAAGATTTACATGGAGAGCAAAACTGTCAGTAAGGAAGCACTCTAAGGGAATTGGATGATCATAGAGAAAAGTAAAAAAATATGTAAAATAAGTCATTCATTGAGCAAAGAAAATCTATGCTTTACAAATGTCCAGATTTGTTGAAAGGTCTGAGAGAAAGAGAGAAGACATTCCCCTAACCACAATTAAAAGCAAGACAAAAATACTCAATATTTTCCTACTTCTGAGATTTCTACAGAAACTTTTTGAGGTTTTTTCTCACTCAAATTTCTTGGAAAGACTATACTTTGGTTAGGTAACAATCATTTTTAGTCTAAGAAACATTCTTAGCTTTACAGGACAAAATGTTTTTGTACAATGTTTTAAACTTAATTTCTCTTTCTTCCTTTAGAACCTGGAGAACCCTTTCAGGGATTAAATTTAATGTGCAACATACAGCTATGTGTTATCATCATATAATGCACAAGTACACTCAATACAACAAGTGAACTTTCACAGCATCTACATGTCTTTCAGAAAAACACTATTAACAACAAATTATTTTAAAAAATGCATCAACAATATGTTTCAATGATTGTAAATTTTAATGTTTGTGAGTATTAAGTATGATTCAGGATCACTGGTCCAATACCATGTAAATCATTAATGAACCAATGAACCTCCATCATTAAGGTTAATTTTTAAAAAATCCCTAAGGAAGTAAAGGCAATTTTCTTATCAGATATTGTGTTAGTTGCAACAGAACCAGCAAAGCAAACAAGAGGTTTATTTCATAAGCAGCTTTTCAGGGCAATGTTTTATGAGCTTAGAGGAGGCAGGCAGCTCCACTAGCACAGCTTCTCCAAAGTCACCACCACTGTTACACAAGCTCTGTGAATCAGCCCTTGTGGCCTGTTTGTTTGGCTTCCAGCACTGCCTCAGGTACAAACACACACAATGCAAGACTGTGAACCTTATCGAGGTCAAGAGTGAAGTGCAATCTTTGCAAATGGGCTCTGTACCTTTCTGAATAGATCCCATTTTGAAAGGAAGCAACGTAGACCTTTCTTTTGTCCACTGGCATAACGTCGACGTAGCCGCCCTGGCTGCGCACCACGCCCGCGTGCACTGCTGCCCGGCAGATACTGGAGATCTGAGAAGGAGGGCAGAAAAACATCAGCTGTGCATTCATCCTTTTACTTCATAACTTTTAAGAAGAAGAACAAGTAAAGGTATTTAAACCGAGTTTAGGAAACATAAAATAATGATATTTATTGCATGACTGATTTTATTAGTCTGACGATATTTAGATCAGCTTCATTAGGAGTTAGGCCATTTTATAGGAATTCAGAAAGAGCTTTCAGATCACTTTCACCATGATGCAAAAATCATTTATTTCAGGCTATTTCATTTCAAAGATCAGGAACATATTTGAATTCTTGAGCCTTTTAAAATTAAAGGATCTATCAGCTAAAACCTCAAACATCAGTGAAATGATCCCTAATTAAAGGGAGCATCACAGTTTGCTATCCAGGCATGGGTAAATACTAAAAGCTAATTAGATAAAAGTTATAATGTGAGCATCAAACAGAAGATAGAGGTCTAAAATGAAAACTCTCTGTGAAGTTAACAGCACTTGTAGCTGCTTGAAACATCTATTCTCTGGTCACTAATTCCCCTCATGAACCCATGAAGAATAAACAATATCCACAGAAGGATTCCTCAGTGACAATCTTGATAATGTTAATTTAAATAATTGATTTAAACTTGTAGTACTCTACTACTCTTTCAGCATTCAAAAAATTGTCAGGAGAATGAAACTTCTTAAGATATTCCAGAAGGTAAGTCCCAATCTTTAATACATAGCATAGCAAAGTGCAGTTCCAGATTCAATGCATCTCCACTTAGAGACAAGTTTTTTTTGGTGGAAAAATCTTCACTGCAATAGTTTTCTCCACAAGCAACCTTAAAAAAACTTAGCCAATATAAATATAAATAGCTGGTCAAACAGGCCACTATTTAAACATTTCTTACAGTTATAACTGGAATAATTTATATATGTTATCATAGCCATTTTCAACCTCAATGCTATATAAAATCAGGAATTTAAAATAGCAATGATTTTCCTGCTCTCATTCTAAGTGCAGGACTTGCCACGTTCACTTGTACATAGTTTGTCTTTTAATGTTACAATATTTAGAGCAGTGAAGATCTGAAATAATTTATGCAAATAATCTTTTGCAAAGATGCTTTAGAGCTTTTCTTTCCACTTCTGGGGGCAGTTTTTGAACATGCCGGAAAGGATGCAATTTATACCCCTCTGTACTTTTCCTTCTCCCAAGGTAGCAAAACTTTTGTTATACCCTGAACATCAATAGATGCCTTACTGCTAAGATTATAGAACCCCTTATTTATCCATACTGTGGAGTAACTAAAGAGTAGACTGATCATGTGTAATTTCAAATACCCAAGGGGAAAAATGGCCTCTGCAATACAGGATTACAGTCAGAAGAAATAAAAGATGATATTTACAAGCAATTAACTACACTGAAGAACTAGAAGAATACTATTCATTCTATTCATTCCTAGTACAATAACACAGCAGTAACTTTGTTTTCAGTTCCCACTAGAGATATAAAAAAAGGCTAGAGGTACAATTGTGAAAAAGAAAGATCAGCTTTTCTATAATAGTAACCAAAATGTTACACTATTTACACCATGAGACAGGCATATACCTTCATAATTACATTTGAGGGTGACTAAGACACCCTCAAAGATACCCTAAAACTGGCTGTTCCAATATTATTTGGAAGTCTCTAGTCGAGTAAAAAGGAAAGGAAAAGTCAAGGGATGGAGATTTTGACAGAGGAGGCTGACTACTTGTTGGAAACTATCTCCAGCAAAGGATGGGGCCATTGTCAGGGCTGGTACCACAACTGGACCAATCAAGTGTGGCTGGGCTAATACACAACATTTCAAAGGTGAAGGCAAGACACTTGCATGGACTATGTGAAAAAGGAGAGGTCAGAAGCTTGTGGTTGATGAAGCCAGCTCAGAGGCTATTTTCAGATGAAAAATAAACTGATATTCTGACGCTATATTCCAGGTGAGACTGGAGAACAAATGCACACACTTTTTGAATAAATGAACAGTTAAATGAGTATAAATTCATAATTATGAACTAGTTTCTAAGAATAGCTATGAATAGATGCATATAGTTTTATAAACATATATAGATTATATTTTTTTCACAAAGTGTTATCTGTCCTTATCTCTCAAGAACTTCTCATTGTCTTGGAATAAGACTCTTAGACATTCATCTAAATGGAATCAGATCCCAACAGTGATGTCACATTATTTCCTATGCTCAGAATTATGTCATCCAGATCACACTTCCTTGAACCACTAAGGTAAGCCTCCTGTTGATTTAAGCAAAACAGGATGTCACTATGTCTATGACAAATTTCAGCATATTATTTGTGGTTTACATCAGCAGCCTTGTGTCACTTTCTGGAAGATTTCGAAGATTTGGAGTTGTTTCTTTAGTTTTGATGAAGAAATTCCAAAGGAATTTTAGTCTACAGTGAGTCTTTAAGTAACTTTCCATATCTTCAGCAGCTGACTACTAACATAAATGGTAGCATCTGAGGAAGAGCTTTTGAAAAGATTGTGTAAAAAATCAGTATATGGAGGAAAACTGTGTATCAATATTCTATATTATAGCTACAATAAATTTTTTTTTCATAGAATTTTATACCTCATTACATAACACAATGTAAATCCCTTTACTTACATCAGAATAAATTCGTGTGCCAATTACACGAGCGTAGTGTGGATTTGCCTGCATACAGTTGTGAGGACAATACACCCTGAAAGATCAAAAACAAACCACATACAGTTAGGAAGAGTACCAGAGGATTAATATATCATGTTCAATGACAACACCATTAAGTATAAATCCAATTGATTGTCCGTACATATTGGGTCTATAATGCTATTTAAAAGCTGTCTGTACATATGGGTCTATAATGCTACTTTTTGAGGCTTTGACCATACAGGTGGAAGCATTGCTGATGTGTTGAGGTTCATAATGAAGTGCTTAAAATCATACTTCAACAGGTCTGGTCTTCTTTCCTTTGGATAAGGAGATGGTGTTCTTGTTCAACATATGTGAAGCAAGTAGAAAAGTCAGTGAGAGGAGGAGGCCTGTTCATTATTCTGTAATTTATCTGATTTTAAGTGCCCTATACAAAATGTACAGTCAGACACCATCTCAGAAGAGGCAGATCTTATTGAGGACCTGCTTTGATACTGCTGACCTGGTGACACAAGCCAATTTAGCAAATTATAATGAAGTTGAGCACTGGCATCCGTGGCTAGAATAAAAAACCTTGGAAATTAGTGAGATTCCTAGCTAATTCTGGGAGATCAAAAACCTACTAAAACAAACACTGTCTTTATTAACTGCATTTTGTTAACATTTGAGTAAAACTTTCTCTGTGATTCATGCCATCTATAGCTTCAAAATGCACAGGAAAACCACGTGGGAAGCTAAGAGTAGTACAGAAGGTGTCAGCATCTTATTTGCTAACTGTGATACGCTACAAGCGAGAATCATCAGCTGACCCCAGGTCTACTCTGAGCTATTTCATTTGAAAAATGAAGCCACTCTACACAGGGCAGCCCTGGGCAAGTGTTCTTCTCTAAAATGTTATCCAGGCTCCAATCAATATTTGGCAAGTCACATCACTTGGGCATGCTAGAGTCTTGCCAGATGGGTGACTAAAACAAGTTGATAGAGTCAGGAAAGATATTTTTGTGAGAAGGAAGCAAGGACTTCAAGAAGCCTGTTGAAGACCTGCTGATTTATGAGTTGGGAATAAGAGGGAAAAATGAGGTTGTGTAATTAATGCCATGATTAGTCACTGCTTGTAATTCCTGAGGCTACATTTTCAGAATTAAGAGCATGCACAGAATCTTGAATGAATCACTGCCATTGTGAAGTTCCTTAAGTTGACACATCAGAATTATGTAATTTTTAACCTTATACTTATTTTTTAATTTTCCTAAAGACAAAACCTATTTTTCTCCTAATGAAGCTAGCTTTAGTTTTTAATAATGATGAAAGAAAGAAAAAGATAGAAGTAGGAGATTGTGCCCATCCATTCCTGTGCTCCACTCCTTAGCTTACTTCTCCACATCTTCCAGCTGGAAAGCCAGGAGTCATAGCCAAACACCAAGTAAGTCCATGGACCCAAGTGCTACATGAAGGGATGTTTTCCTAGCAGTTTTGGCTTTGTACTTGTTTCCTGTGTTGGCTGTAGGATTGCTATGAAAGTAATCCTGTGGATATCTCCAGCTTAATTTGTGGTAAATCATGCTGCAGCATATTTACCTTTGACTCATCTATGGTTTTAAGAGCTGCTACCAAATTCCTTTGTCAAAATATTGCGGTACAGGCGCCTTTCGAAGAGTTAAAACACAGGCTTCAAAGAAATGGCCCAGATATTTAAAGCCATCCTGCAGACCAGACCTTACCTTAACCAGATATATTTCAAATTGTTTAGTATCCAGTTTCTCCAGAACTACCAAGCAAATTGGTAACTTCTACAATTAATATCTGAATTTTATCCTTCTATTGTATCTGTTTTACAAGTAAATAAATTGAAATAAGGTGTACTTTGCCCAAAGTGCATCTATATAATAATGGACAATGAAAAATAAAAATGCACTTTTGTTCACAGTATTTAGCCTAAGGATTTCACTAAGATTAGCAACAGGATCTTAATTAGTAAAAGAAAAAGAGATTTTCCTAATAAAAAAACCTGCAGATCTTGTTTACCTACCTTGCCTTCTACTGAGACCAAAGACTAAAATATCACTTGAACATTTTTTACTTCATTTTTACAGCTATTGTTGTTACCTTTCTCAACAACTTAACTTAAAATAATTAGTAAATGGCAGAAAATAGAGCAGCACTTTAAATTAATAACACTTTATGAATTTTACCTTGGACAGTGGGAGGCTGGTTTTTGAAATGGGCACAGTTGTTCCACTGTGGTTTCACAGGTGATAGCCTGAACTGAAGAAAATAAAACAGAAACAAGTAAATGTGTGCTATTTAGGAAAAAAACAGAGTAGTCCTGAGCTTGTAAGAAATAAATACTAACCTGTTACTTTAGATACAGTGAAGGAGTTAGCAGATTGGTATTTTCTGAAGAAGAAATATTAGAAATTATCATTAAATAACATATTTCAGTGATTTCTTTTAGCTAGAATAATTTTTATTAGACAATATAAATACAACATCCCCAATCAGTTTTTCCTCACTGCACCTCCTTCTCCCCAGTTGGGAATTTATTGATTACAATGACACATTTACTTTGTGCTCCCAGTTAATCTGTTTCAAAACCAGGAATGTGTGTTAACCTCTTTCAGGAATTTAATTTGCTAAGAGAATGTGTGGTAGGACTCAATTAAGCAATATCTTGGTCCCTCATAACGTAGCTCGTTGTTGCTCAGAAGTTTTCATCTACCAGGTGACATCATCCACCTTCTGCTAAAGGTTCATTCCTACAAACAACTCCAACACTGAGAAGAGTTTCTCCTCACAGCCTTTCAGAAACATTTCACTATATTTTATATTTGGATCTTGCATCTCTTGTTATCATCAGCATCATTAAAAAAACATGTATATACATATATAATATGTAAGAGTTCTTTTTTCCCAGTAATTATATGGCACCCAGATGTATTTGCTTCCTGTCATTACAAAAAGTCAGGTACATAGATTATTTTGTTTAAATACAAATTGATGAACATTTCTATTTTATTCCCCTCATCTTCTCTTTTCCTCCTCTTTTAACTCCTGGGATATGCCTTGATTCTGATATTTTTCATCTGTAACAAAAAAGCTGATGATGCTTCTGGCAACCATAAAGTTACTTATTTAACAAAGCAAACAAAACAAAACAACCAAAACAAGGAAATGATTCCCTATTCACCTTTGGAGCAAATTGCTCCTGTGGACTCCACTGTTTGCCTGCATTGGTTTATTTACTTGTATGACCCATCAATTTCACATTGCTCATTTACAAATTTCCAATTTGCTTTCACTGAGGCAGCTCACACTTCTGTTGCCCTAGCATTGTCAAACACTGATGTAGGAATATGTGTTCTATTGTTGACTAGCTTGTTGAGGTATTTAGAACAGTACCCTTATCCTAAGAAAATCCAGCAGCTGAAAAAACATTGCTATTAGCAATCCTGAGAAGAAATCAAAGGAGCTGAAGATTAGGACATTTGCTGTATGCTGCAGTGACACACTTACTTTTCTGTATTCTCTACTCTGTTTTGCAATACACAGTAGAGGGGAGATCCACTTTCTTTCATCTGTTCTTGAATAGATAAGTAGTTTATGCAAGGCTCCATCTACAGACACTGGTGAGAGTCAGGTACTGCAAGGCATCCCTGCCTTTTGAAGATTTGAAACTTTGGCACATAATCTTTATTCTATAGCCAAAATACCCTGCTCTGAGTTCCAATTCTCAAAGGATAGGTGCTAAATACACTCTATAGGCTAGGCACTCACACAATTTTGTCTCATATAGCATAGAAACACAGAGATTTCAACTGATGGGAAATCAATTGGTTCCAGTTTAAAGACTTTTTTACAGTTTATCTGCTCCTACATTTGTAAGCAAGCTGGCTTCCCATATATTAGAACTGATACAATCAAGAGCTACTTCTGTCTTTGTATCAAAACAAGTAAAAAAGAGAAATATTAGTTTGTATCTTCATTTTTAGGCAGGTAAATCAAACCAGAGTCAGGTAATCAGATGATCCAAAGAAACTGATTGATATCAATGCTTTAAATGCTACTCAGGTAGCCCAAATTATAGGCCACTGAATTTAGTCTACCAAGTCAGTGCTCCTCTCTATGCTGGATTAGACATATCTGTTGAGAAGAGAAATGATGACAGGTGTCACAGCCCATGTCATTTGTTTGTACAGCACAGAGTGAGAGCACAGCCTCTGATGATTATCTATCTCCTTCAATCTTGGGTTTACATCTGAGCCATATATGTCACTCAGAAAAATTCTGTTTTCTTTGAGCTCAATATTACCCCTATGAGCTACACTCATACCACTATTACACATATACAACTACAGACAGAAATAAGGACAGCAATGTAGAGCTCAGAAGAATACATTATGATAAAGTGAGGTGTAATTTGCAAATACCAATAATATCTTAGATTCAAATATATTAATACTGGTGTTTTTCTACCATTGGATAATTGTATATGAAACAGCCAAGCATTCTCCATTTCTATGTGTTGCTTTCCTGGGTCTTCCTTTAGCATGTCTGCAAGTATTTGGAGCTGTTTTCACATACCAGTCTTAGGGAAAGCACTTCAGCAGTGCAGTACACCTCCAAATGAAGTTTCCACAGCATGGAATATTATTCCATCACTGGCCAATGCAGAAAACATGCAAAATGTTTGTGTAAAATGTCACATGTAAACTGTGGAGCTGTGACGAAGTTACCCAATCACACACTAAGAGGTGTATTTTCTTCTCGTTTCACATGCACGCTGCAAGAGGGGCATTTACAAACACAAACTTGTAATATTACTGCTTTGTTAACTGTCATAGATTGCTTTGTCTGTGTCCAAAACATTTGGAATAATCTGCCAGGATGTGCCAGCTTTTGACAATAAATATATACTCTTACCAATTAATTAACTGAATACTCTCAATATTATTTAACCACAAACACTAACTTCCTGCCCAAGTCATTCTATAAATTATTTAACCTTCTTTAGCATTATTATCTATGTCCACCATTAAACACTGGCTAAGGTTTCAGAACGGATACAATACCTCTATATCCACATTCCTCTTTATAGCATTTTCATATCCTTTATGACAAAAAGCATGGCAAAATGTTATTAAAAATGTGATATATTTTATATGAAATAAAACTAAACAAGTAACAAACCTTTCCATACATTTTAATTTTAAGAAAAAACTTACCCAATTGACTGAACACCATTTCTGTAAGACTTGATAAAGTAATTTTTCCTCCCTTGTCTAGTGACATCAACCCAACCACCTTCATTGTCTAGGATGCCATAATGTATGGCAGCTTTACAAATACTGGATTGCTGAAAAACAGAGCAGGAAAAGCAGATCCATGTCAGACAAAAAACAGGTTTTAATTACAATGCATCAAAAACTTAGTGGAGAGTCTTTTA
The DNA here is from genome assembly GCA_013398075.1 of Notiomystis cincta. NCBI lineage: Eukaryota > Metazoa > Chordata > Aves > Passeriformes > Notiomystidae > Notiomystis > Notiomystis cincta. Next base: position 62,347 of record VZRX01001969.1, read on the forward strand.
TGTTTAACTCGGTCCATGTAGGTGTTATTTCAAGCAAATAAATCACCACTTTGCCTTACTCAGAGATAAACTATTCTCATTTATAGTATACTTGTTCACAGTAGCTGTCATTTCCCATACTGTTTTCCAGTTTACAGAGTAAATTATATACTCTCAGCTAGTATTAAGGTTACACAAGCAGGCCCATCTTAGTGAAACAATTTATACAAGCATGCCCACAAATTGCTGTAACTCCTCCTTTAGTTGCACCTTCACACATTTGTGTGTGAATACGTGGACACAAAAATTCTACTTCTGTGTATGTGTAAGTATGAAGTACATTTGTACAGTACACACAGAATAGCAGATGCAAATTTAGGTCATCTGATGCTACCTTCAACATTTGGTGTAAGCTTTTACTTTTGGTGAATGCTGACATCCTCAAAATCCATTCTTAATATGATTTTAACTAGTGTGCCAACAGAAAAGACATTTCGTTAAACATTCTACTGGTACAAAATCTAATTTAAAAGTATTTACCATTTCATAATGTACACTTCCAATAACTTTGGCTTTGCTATCCAAACAGCCAGCAGGACATTCATACCTAAGAGAATTAAATACAACTTGGTTTTAAATCCTGGGATTACAAAAAGGGGAAATATTCCAGCTCACGTACAAATATAGCCTTTCAGAAAAATCTCAAAATGACAACTGTAAAATTTACCATACCTATTGCAAGTTGTTCCTTTGCACTGATCTCTTAGCCTTACTTCACATGAAACAATCTGAGCTAAAACAAGCAAAAAGCAAATTCACTGCAATGAATTTGATACTAGATAATTCAATTTTGTTGAACACTTGCAAATCAGGTAAATTCCTTACACATTTGCTGGGTGCTTATGACTTCATTTTTCTCACTGTCATCAGCGCCTGTGGATGCTGAAGGCTGATGTGTTCTTGGCCGGCTTTGCACAGTTGCATCTTGGGCTTTGGACCGCTGACGTTCAATCTCATTGGTCTCCTCTTCTGGTTCATGGGGGGAATAAGGTCTCTCTGAATCCTCTGTTTCAGAAAATGGCAAAAAAAAATATAATCTCTCAGGAAAAAAAAAAAATCAGTGTGGAATGTAAATCCCTTGTTTTGATAAAACAGCTTTGTTCTCATAAAATGGTGGACAACAAGAAGAAAGCAAGGAAAAATCTCCACTGCTTCATAAAATGGAGAACTCAAGATTAATAAAACACCTCAAGTATGTTTTAGATAGTGAACATATATATTTTTTTGCCAGCATGTGTAGTATGCATTGAAGTATGCAACTGCTCTTAACACTCTTGTTTTAGTGCCTTTATGCCATCAGAAAACCAATTGAACAATCTCTGTTACACGTGGGCAAAGTTTTACCAACAGAAAACCAATTGAACAATCTCTGTTACACGTGGGCAAAGTTTTACCAAGTTCATAGATAACATGCAATTAAAGAAGCTTGTTTCATAGTGACATAGACCTGAAAATGGGGCCCTTCTAGTCATACATAGTGAAAATAAGTCTGAAACACTCATAACTGTATCTACATTTCTTATTTAGACAAGAACCATAAGGTATTTGGGCACACACATGCAGCTTTCATATGGTTCATATGAAATTTCAGAAGTCATTAACCAAAATTGCTAAATGAGCTGTTCACAGAGTAGAACAAAAAGAAGTAGCAGCTTCATAATATGCTGTGTTTCAATGCTATAAAATATGAATAGCATTCCAAAAATTGTAAGTTAATAATCATCCTAGCTGACATTTTCTTTAATTACTACTGTCTTCTAGCTTTGTTCTTAATTTTTCACACACCACATGACTATGTCATTGAGATAATGTTTCCCTATAAACAAATGACTGCCTAGACTTCCAGTGTAATTACAGAAAGGCATATAAAGAGCACACAATGAGTCTCCATCTTTGTGTCCTAAAACCCCTGAATCAGCAATTATCAGCAGGAGTTCAGTGCACTCCATTCTCTCTGGTGAGACTCAGCCTCACATATCAGAAGTACATGTTCCCATTCATCATTATAAAGTAGGGCCCTAACTGGTCTTTGGGCACACACACAATAAATTCTATTTCACTACGTTAAAGCACAATGAGGAAAGAAATTAGAAGAAAGGTTACATTTCTACTCCCATTTATAATTGTGAAATAGTGAAATATGTGAATGTGGTGAAATAGTACATACCTCTGTAACAAAGGTTTTCTCTACAACCTCCTCCAAAACTAGGAGGACATGCAGAACATGGGCGGCCAGGTTTATAAGGAGCATGGCCCCACCAGTTACCCCTTCACAAAGAAAAAAGGAAAAAACTAGCAAAAAATGTCTTAATCAATGAGCATATTAGCATATCAATATTAAACAGCACTTAATATGTCAACAAATAAATTATGAAAACCAGCTGGCATATAGACCATAACATTGTTCTAATATTCCCAAGTTACAAGTGAGAGGAAATGGCCTAAAGTTGCACTAGTGGAGTTTTAGGTTGGATATTAGGAAGCATTTTTTCACTGAAAGGGTTGCCAAGCACTGGAACAGGCTGCCCAGGGGAGTGGTGGAGTGGCCATCCCTGGAGGTATTTAAAAGCCATGTAGATGTGGCACTCAGGGACATGGTTTAGTGGTGGACTTGCCAGGGTCAGATTACCGGCTGGAGTCCATGATCTTAATGGTCTTTACAATCCAAATGATTCTATAATTCTACACCAAATAGACAGGACACAGTTGAAAAGTCCATGAAGAAAAAAAGACCATGAAGAACTGACATAAATTGCTGTAAGACCTTTTCAGACTGGCATAGCACCATAACACTGAATTCCTTGACTTCATGAGAACAGGTTCCACTCTCTCTTAGATGGAATATCTACAAAATTTGATCTTAACCATGGGCTTCCTGTTACACATCCCTTTATGTCACAGTGGGGAGATACACTTATTTTTCAGAAAAATATCACACTCTAATAAAGATCTCTGATGCTGTACATGTACTAAAACATGGGCCAGAAAACTGAAGCACCAGAAAACCCACAAGAGTATTTGTGCAGCTGAAGGCTGTTTGAGAACAATGCTCTATTTTGTAACAGTACCAAACCCAGAAAATCCAGACTGATTTCCTTGCAGATTATTTCCTGGACTATTATTAAGTATCTTGCCCCCTCAAGATATTTTTGGGTGTCAATCTACTTACTTAGGAGAATAATTGCATACAAGATAAACTGCTTTTGGCCAAATCTGCCCCCAGATGTTCATGTTATGACACAAATTAATTGCACAGCCAATTCTGCTACTTGTAGCCCAAACAACCTATGGAAAAGGAAAGAGAAAAACATGAAAACCAAATCACTTTAAAATCAAAACTATCTCCAATATATAAAACTCAAATTACCAAAGTGGTGTATTCCCCTCTGTTATAAATGGCTTGCAGTGACCTAATTAAAAATGTCAAAGGGCCATTCAGTTACACCCTTTAGACAAATGCTCTAAGCATATATTTGAAAGTGTAGCAAAACATTTACAAAAATTATCTAAAGAACTGGTTCTTGGAATCACAATTAATAGATAATTGTGAGTTAGAAGTTATGTTCCTATATGCTGGAGTTCCCTGTACAATCTAATGACCCAGAGGGGTTTGGATTGGTTGGACTGAGACAACAGATACTTTTCAGCAGCAAAACGAAGTAGCAAAGGATAAAACAACTAACAAAAATACTAATACGCTGAATAGACCCAAGTCATGGAGTTTAAATGAATATGCTTTCATGTCACTGCAATAGAAGGTGGCTGTGGCTCCTTTATTCACCTTTCATTGCAGATCTCAAAAATCAGAATGAAAGTCTGGAATGTTCAAATGAGACAAATATGACAGGTGTTGAAAATGTATTCATTCAAGGTAAGCCAAATCTGTAGATCCATCAGGATTTAAGAGAAAGAGATAAATATTGTGAAGAACTAGTACCACAAAAAAGCTGGTTATATGCATTGAACTTGCATGTAATACTAAATGTAACTACAGGTATTTTTATAGAAATGGCAAATAAGAACATAGAGGTAACTCTATTTTAAAATTTGATACAATTGTAAATTATGCTAGTAAACAGAAAATAAGCATTTAAAATTAATATTTTTAAGCTTTCCAATATTATATCAAAAATTATATGTGGACCGTAGTATAGTCTGAAGACCATGTATTTCCCATTCACTGAAAACATGACTCGTACCCCTCAGCAAAACTTCAGTCTAAATACACAGATTTCAGAAGTGTGAAGTACATTAGCTCTATGCAATTTTAAAATCTTCCTGAAGTTAAAAAAAGATCTTTAAAACTATTGTTTGATCTGAGGAATTCACCAAAGAAAATTTTTTAAAATTTTTTTTTAAATGAGCTGTTTCTTCAATGTATTATGGGAAGAACTATCCAGATCATACAAAGTGCATTGAGCAGTAACACTCAGCTTAACACTGGGGTTTGTGAGCTTTTACCTCAACCCTGTTGATATTTATGAGGATGAAATCTAAAGATTTGTATGACAGCCCTACTTTGTCGCTGATACCCAGTGCTTGTAACCATGGAGTCAAACAAGCCCTTTTTGGGCTTTTGTGCTGTGTATGTACTGCAAGTTTAATGTGCTCTAAGGGTCAGACAGCAACCCAGCTGGAAGTCTCTGCCACTCTTTCCCACAGCTGATTAAAATCAAGCACACCCACATACCTGTGTGTAATGTGTACAAACAGGACCAGAGCATCTGTATGGACAATATGGATTGCATTCATGAGGATGGGGATATGTGAAATCTCTCACTTCATCATACCATGCTTGGACATGAAATGTTGGAGGTCTGTACCTAGGAAAGCCAGTAGCAGTGTATTAGGGCATTCAAAAGTTGTAGCTTCTACCATTCTTCCTTTAAGTACAAGAAATTTTTTTAGATTTTTAAAAATCTCATACATTTCATAAAACAGTATCTTAAACTACCTTCCCCAGTGTGCCCCCAGATTCTGTCCAATTGATGGAAGAAGGCTTGCTGGTCCATGCTCCCACAGACAGGTTTCAGCCCATGACTCTGCAGATCTCTCCAGTTCTGTGTCCCATGTCTGAAATTTGAAAGAAAAGAAAGAGAAATCTTCTTAGAAATATTTGGTGTGTATCTTGTTCTTTAAAAAAAATAAATAAAAATTGTCCATGTTTTTGAATTTTTGAAGTTTCTTTTACTGAGGTAGAAGACTGAAAAGTAAGAATTGAAAAATGTATGCTGCATTTGTGTTGTGTAAGAATGAAAAATGCTTTCACCAAGAGAAAAAAATTGTTTTAATCCCTTCACAGCATTCCCTTTAGAAACCATGTGCAACCATGCTGCAGTGAATAAAGCATAAATATGAAACTGAAAGGCTTAGTTCAACTTTCCAAGCTAAATTAAGTGCATTTTCTGTCTTGTGAGATTGTTTTTCAGTAATGGGCATTTTTCTTAGCCAAAAGGGTATTATCCAACCTGCTTTCAAACAAGGCTTTATTTTCTCTAAAATAATAGTGTATGTGAAATGAATGTGATTTCCTCTTCCTTTTCTATAACCACCTTTTGTTTAAATAATACACAATTCAAACAGAAATTATGAAAACTAGAGTAAGGTTGTCATTCATTGATTTTAGGGCTAGGTTGGCAAAAACAGGACACTCATGATAGTAAGAGTTCATTGAGATCATGTCTACTAATTTATAGCTCAGAAGAAAGGTATAAAACTCCTTAACACAGTCAAAGATTAAACAAATATAACAGACAAATTCCACATGCTAAAAATTAATTTTTGTTATTGATTTTGACATGCAGTTTTCAAATTACTAATCAGACAACTCATTAAAAACAAGTATGTCCTTGGTTTGATTACATAAAACTTTATTATCACTCAGTTTAATCCTAGAATATCTGTTCTTGTTTCTCTTCTTCAGAAGTCTCTAATGTATTGGATTGCAGTTTGTCTGTTATTATTATTATTAGCAAATAAACAATTTACAGGGTACATTTTGACTCCCAAAATGTAACATTTATTCTGACAGAAATACTCAAAGAGTAGAATAATGACAGAATAAATCTTTTAACCTATGGATAGAAAGACCACTGACTTTAGAAAACTACGAATTCTCCATTCACCCTCCTAGGCGATTATTTCTGTGCCATAAACCACAACTTTTTTAATCTCCAGAAGAAAATATTCTAATCTTAAATCAAGTTGGTTTATATGACAGTTTGTATAATTATTTTCCCTTTAGTTGTCATACCACCATAAAATGTTCTTCTCCCTGTTGTACCCATTGTAAAACACATGAAGATTAACATCTTTCCTCTACATATATACTTTGTTCTTACAGACTATAGTACAGTTGCTTCATCTTCTACCACAAAATCCCAAGACCACAATATTTTAAAATAAAAGCCATTACAATTTGTCTTTGTTGCATATATTTTATGACATTAAGTCACCTTAAAATCTTATAATACGTAGATTTAGCTCTTAGGATGAAGAAGTCGTAAAGTTAACACATTTCTCAAATAATTGTTATTAAGAATGGTTTTGCCAGCTGGAATCAGAAATATAAATATAGAATAAACTACACTTATGAAAGAACAAAATTTCAGCACCTGCTCCATTTTAGAATTTCCTACCCCCAAGGCTAGCTAGAATTTCTTATAGCTCTTACGACCTTCAGAAAGCCAGAAGATTTTCTCTTGTAAAGCACTCCCCCACATTTTCAACTCTTAAAACAGAAGTCATGGTTAAAGGAATTGTACTGTTTTTCTATTTTTCTCACCACAGAAGTTTAAAAAATATTTTATGCAGCTATTTTAACTGAAATAATGATACTCCTTTTTTAAAGTTTAGAGCTAGGCAATCAATAGTAGCTGCTTGAATCAGCTCTTCAAGCTTGTAAAGTAGTTAACAAAATTTTCTTTAAAGAGTGATGAAAGCTATGCATGACAGAGCCATCCAGAACTCTGCAAGAACAGCTTTTTGATGATAAACTTAAATTCATCGTTAATCCTCCTGACAGATGAACACCCACACTCCAAATACTGTTGAAATTGGATATGGTCTTCAAAAAAATTCTGTCTTTAACTGTTTCTCTGCCTTTCTCCACATATAAAATATTGTCTTTATTCCCTTTACATTACTTAGCCAGAGATAACCACACTTCCCACTTTCTAGGCCTCATCATAATGCACTTTCCTTGAAGCAGCTTCATTTATGATTACCAAGACATAACTTAATTTCTTTCTCACTTTAATCACTTAATTATATTTTGAGATGTTATAGGGTAAATATTAAAAGTGTCACATATTCAGATGTAAAAAATCAGTCATGTGTAAATTGCACTATAGGAAAAAACTTCCATAAGTGCAGTATTTATTGTTAAACAGGCTCATTTTCTCAGCAAAGCCACCACTTCATGAAATGTCTTTAATAGAAGTTAAAATTAAAAAGAAAAAAAACAAAACTCTACTAAGGAATATCATTTTTATAAAACATTCTGGAAGAATGTCCAAATGTTCCAGTTCCAAAGACTCTCCTAGAGATTAGAGTCACTTTCTTGATTACCAGAGACTTCAAAGAAAAAGTGGGAATAAAACACCACTAATCTCCTGCAGCCAGTAGATGAAAAAGAGATAAAAGAGCTACAAGTCACAGTTACTTGTGTCTCCAAGGCCTACCAAGACAGAGGCCATAAAACACAAATCCAAATCAAAATAGAAATGAAAAGGTTTGTTTCCCAATCTCCAGGATCACTCTAATGACCTCTAATGATAAGAGGGAAACTTGATATTCAAGGACCATTTCCTCCAGGCTCAAAGATGATGCATCTTGATGAGCAAGAAATCAGGCAAAGGGGGCAAGAGACCTATGTGGATGAATTAAAGAACTCTTGTCATTACTCAAGCATAGCCAGGAAATACACAGGAGATGGAAGCAGAGTCAGGCTACTTGGAAATATGGAAAGGTTGTCCCAGAAAATAAAAATGAGAGGAGACCAAGGCCCTTCAAGAATCTGGTTAAGGACAACAAGGACAAAACAAAGGATTTGTTCAAACACATCAATAACAAAAAGAAAACTAAGGATAGTGTGGGCCTGTTACTAAATGGAGCACAGACTCTGGTAGCAGGCCACAGAGAAGGCAGTTACTGAACACTTTTACATTGGGCAAGACCAGCCCTGAGGGATCTCTGACCTAGGAGACCAGAGTAATGGAATTTTGGAAGGAAAGACTTCCCCTCTGTCAAGGAGGATTGGGTCAGAGAACACTTAGCCAAACTTGACATCCACAAGTCTATAGCCCCTAATAGGATGCGTCTACAAGTGCTGAGAGACACAATAGTAAGGCTGCTCACAATCATGTCTGAAAGTTTATGGAGATCAGAGTAGTGCCTAAAGACTGAAAGAAAGCAAATGTCACCCCAGTCTTCAAAAAAAGCAAGAATGAGGACCTAGAAAATCACCACAAAGTCAGCCTCACCTCAATCCCTTGAAAGGCAATGGAGGGCCCCATTCTGGAGGCCATCTCTACCAACATGAAGGACAAGGTGATCAGGAACAGTAAGCAAAGGTAAATCATGCTTGACCAACCCAGTTTCCTTCTATGATGAACCAACTACCTGGCTGGATGAGGGAAGAGCAGTGGATATTTTCTACCTTGACTTCAGCAACTTTACACTATTTCTCACAAGATGAACAGAGGCAAACTCAGAAACTGTGGACTGGATGAGTGAACAGTGAGGTGGGGAGCCAGAGACCTAGCTGAACAGCAGATCCCAGAGGGTTGTAATCAGTGGCACAGGGTTTATTTGGAGTCTTGTGACTAGTGGCGTCACTCAAGGTTTAATAATGGGCCCAACATTACTTAACTTTTTCTCAGTGACTTGGATGAAGGGGCAGATGTCTCCTCAGGAGGTTCATTGATGACACAAAGCTGGGAGCAGTGGCCAATACCCCAGAGAGCTGTGCAGCCCTACAGAAGGATCTGGACAGCGTGGAGAGATGGGCAGAGAAGAACCCTCTGAAATTCATAAAAGGCAAATGCAGGGTCCTGCACCTGGGGAATAACAAGCCCAGGCACAAGAGTGCCAAGAGGCTGGAGCCAGGCTCTTCTTGGTAGTGCCAGGCAATAGGACTAGAGGCAACAGGCAGAAACTGATTCATAGGAAGTTCCACTTGAACATGAGGAAGAACTTTACTGTGTGGGTGACTGAGCATTGAACAGGTTGCCCAGAGAGGTTGCACAGTCCCCATCAATGGAGATATTCAAGAATCACACAGACGCTATCCTGTGCCATGTGCCCTGGGATGACCCAGCTTGACCAGGGAGGTTGGACCAGATGGCCCACTCTAGTCCCTTCCAACCTTACCAATTCTGTGATTCTATAAATGATATCCTAATCCCTGATGCAACCACTTGGAAAGCTATCTTAAATTTTTATCTGACTACTCCAGTAATGCAAAAATCATACAGAGGTACTAGTAACATTATGAATAAGTATGAAATTTCTGAAAACAAATTAAAATATTGTACAAGAAATCTGTAAGATTAGAATGCTGTATCACAGCTTATTCCAACAAAATTAGCTTCAAAGTATTTTTAAAGGCCAATTCTACAATTACATGTAGTTGGAATTTGAAGAATCCAAAAGATTTTCTACTGAATTATCAACATGCCTAATCATTGTTTTAGAGATGGGATCAAGAACAGGAAGGAGCCGCTTTACATTTTTGATACCACCTTGAATTTTGTCCTTGTCTTTCAGTAGTTAAAATAAAAGATCCAAATTTCTCTCCTAAACTAATTATTCTAATTGAAGCTATATGAAGAAAAACAGTGTGTCTTAATTCTAAAGATTAAAAGACTGTTTATTTTAAAGTTTGTTTCATACCAGTCCTGTCAGATTAGTTCTAAATATAATGCATTTTGCTCACAAAGCAGGCTAAATGAAACAAACATGTAAAATAATCTGCCTAAGCATTTAAAACTCTCTACTGGAATAGGAATTTTATTCTTGTGCTTTTTATAGCATTCCCCTGTTTCACTTTCATGATGGCAAGCTTGAGGCTTCAAACAAAGAAAGCATCTCCATATACAAAGAAAGATCAACATCTATGTTTTCATGTTCATTCAGATCAAGTTACAGCACAAAACTAGTGATCTTTAAAATGCCAAGATGCTTGGCATTTTAAAAGAAGCCAGAATAAAAATGGAAGAATATGAAGAGTCACAGCAACTTGTTTATTTTACATCCTATCACAAGTAAGAATTTCTCAAATTTTAAGCACATTGTCATTAGTGATATTAAAATCTGGCTACTGAAATATATACTGAATTGACCTGAATTAAGCTTTAAGCTTAATTCAAAAAGTTCTTCCACAATACTCAGAAGCAGTTGGTTTTTTACAGATTTTTAACTAAGGACATTTTTAAAGCAACTTAATTCCTTTAAACAAATGGTAAAGTTGAAAAGAAATCTCTGCATTAGTAATAGACAGGGATCCATTTATTTGACAAAGGATTAATTAAATCCTCAAACACTGCAGTTAAAAATATAGGAAATTTCATAAAAAGGGAGATTATAATTTTTTGAAATACAGATATGCACAGCACCTGATTTCTCATCCACTAGTTCCCTCATCCATTCTCTGACATGACCAGGTTTCAATGACTTTGCTCTATCAGATTTCTTTGGTAAATACAGGGTACTGAAAGGAGCACAAGAACATGAAAGTGCAACAAGGCAGCTGATTCCCAGGTCTGACAAGCACTTTGACTGGGAATTGTTTGGTACTACATGCAAGATAATTCAACTTATTTATCAAAAAGAAGTGTTGCTCACATTGTCAGAAAACTACATGAGGTCTACCTTTTGGATAAGGGATCATCATCAGGGCTGGCTTTCTACATTGAGATAGGCACACATTGAAAATACCACAAACTGCTCAGCAGTATGAACCTCCTTGAAACTATTCCTTTTGTTTTGCAGAACACTGCTAGAGTGCACTTTGAAGTTGTTCCTGGGTATTCATTCCACACCGAAAGACCCAGCAGAAAATAACCCCCATGAAATACAATTAGCATGAATGTCAGGTTCTCAGCATCAATTCTTTTGCTCTACAAATCTGTTTCAATGGCACCATAGCACTTAGGCATTTATTTCATCAGCATCCTGTTAAAACTAGTGCACCATCAGAGACACATAGGTATGACACTATCAGTGTTTCACAAATGTTCTCCAACACTACCCTGGCTGAAGCCAAAACCCAGCTGGTAGCTGATAAACTGAATGGTAGCAGCAGTTACTGCCTCCAGCTGCCCACTTTTCTTCTACCCCAGAAGACTGCACCACATTTTGCAGCAGGGATACTGTAGACAATATGGATCTTCTGATATGCTTCTGGTTTACAACATATCACATTAAATAAACCACAGCTTATGCCAGTTTAGCTTTACAGACTGGACTACAAATTTTGGAATTTAACCTCTGGGGTTAAATTCAACACAGGGTTCAGGTAGAGTGTAGATCTAGATTCTGTTTATTGGAGGAGCTGCTGTTTCAGTGAGGCTAACACAAATTAAAATTCATCAACAGCCAAACAAATAATATGGAGTGAGATTAACCTCCCCTGAATTTAAACAGCCTCAAAGCAGATATACCTACATCTGAGCTAATTACCTAAGTACTTCTGCAGTTACATAGACAAATAAGCATCTATAGAGGGAGATCATTTTAGCCACCCACCTTTAACTGTGCATTGGAGATTCTTGTTTTTCTCTACTAATTAAAGGAGACTGGCTCAAATCTACACCACAGACATCAAAAGCTTGGTGAGATGAATTCCACCATTTGTGTTGTGTGTGTTAAATCAAAAGCGTACATTCTCATCCAAGCCAAACCAGCATGAGTCCACCTATTACACCAAAATGTATTGCAAGAGAACAGCAGAGGCCAGTGATTCAAAAAACATTTTCCAGTAAAAATAATTTTAAAAAAAAAAACAAAAAAAAAACTCAACAGTGGTAACATTTTAACTGGAGATATTTTCACATATGTTGGAAGGCAGAAAAAATCATATGGACTGGGACTATATGGAAATTAAAGAAGAGCTAAAATTTAAGCTCAGTAAAGATGGAAAAGTAAGTACAGTGGGCACCACTGAAAGTAAACATTTACCATGGCATAGTATAAATACCTCATTGCTGTATACATTCTAAATATAGGGAAAGAGTGGTAAAGTAAATACCACGGTACAGTATGGGTATTTATTTACTTTTTAAAAGAATCCACTGTATTAAGACTAATGACACTGAGGAAAAAAAAAAAAAAGAAAAGATGAAATATAGAATGAGAAATGCCATGAGCAAATATGCCAAAATGCAGTTGAAAACTAAAAATCACCTGCCTGGCACCACCATAAAAAGGCAGAAGGGTACTGCTAAAAATTACTTCAAGAGACTGATCCTGACTGTAGTCTATCTAGCCTATTCCACTGAGCCAAATATATGTTTATAATCCACATTTTTATAATTTAAAATTAATAACAGTATTTTCAGAATAATATTTACTTGCATTTTCTTCTGGATTTTTATGATTGTAAGAGTAAAGAGGATCTCCTTGGTATGCAACCTAAACCTCCTACCCTGCAATGCTAGCTGATGTTTTATTGTCACATAAAAAGAAATCTCTTTCCTGTAACTATCTTTATTTATTTCCCAGATTAACCAAATTCATCTGCTTCACTTCTTCAATCACCTCAAAAATCACGTATTCTGTCTTCATAATCAATCTCATTAATCTCTTTTATTCTCTCTACAACAAGTAGACCATTCTTTAAAAATTACCAAAAATGGACACTGCATTTCAGACAAGTTCTCATCAGTTTCACACACAGAAGACTCCTTTTAAAGACTGGTGCCACATACTATATTTTAAGTCAGTGCAACTCCTGAATCTTTATATTGCAGTATTACCTCTACATTTTATCCCTTGTATTTAACCTGTTTGATTTCTTCCTCATTCTATACTTTGTAGCTAACTTTCATCATGTATCAACATGGTCATTATTTCTATTTCTAATATTTATCATGTTCTTTAAAACAACCCCATCCTGTGCCCACATTATATACATATACATATACATATATATATATAAAAACACACACACACACACTCTGCAGTTTCAGGTGTACTCTTTGCTCACACAAGTCAGAAGTGTTTAACCAAAACAGAAGAAGCACCAACAGCATCAACACTTTCAGTCTTTCACCTGTTTGAAAGGAGGTTCTCTCAATTTTCTCTCACAAAACGTCAGGGTAGAGAGTGTCAAGAACTTTCCAGAGTCAAAATATGTCACTTAATACTTCCCTAATTACTGGGTCATTAAAAAAGTAAAATGGATTGGTTTGACATCTCTTCTTGATGAACAGACACTGACAGTTTTCATCAACTTGTCTTTGAGTCATGCTTCAGTGAGGCAATTTCAAAGCTGCAGAAGGAAGTCCATAAAAACTAATAATAATTAGCACATCTGAAAAGTAAATAACTTGCACTCAACTGAGATGCTTACCTCCAGTCATTTGAGTTAGAAAAAAATGTGGCCTCCCCACAGCCTGAGGTCCCTTATGCAGCAGTGACCACAAAAACTCAGGAGGACTGTAACACCAGGCAAAATTCCCTTGAAAATAAAAACCTAACAACACTAACTAGTGATATATTCTTTAAGCACTAAGAAAGAATATCTAAAACTGCCAAACTTTCCTCTACCAAGAAAGTTAAGACAGGCATTTTCTGCTGGAAAACTACTACCTGGCTAGAAGTGAAATGGTAAGGCACTTGCATGCTACCATGTGGCAGACTGGAGTTTAGAGAGTTTTAAACCGGGCAGAGATCCCTGAATAGACCTTGAGGTTTCAGCTACTCTTTTGGAAAAGAGTAAAAAGCAGGAAAACTGTGGCTTTTGCCTGGAAACAGGAAAGTGGTATGAGGCCAAAAATATTGTTTCCAAACACTGAAAAAATTACACCAATATTTAGAAGTATCTCCTTATTACAGCTTCATGTGTTTGAGCTTTTTGTGTTGAAGAAGTAAAACCAGGAATAGGAACCAGCAGACATGACTAATCACGTTTAATTCTCTGTGTACTCTAAGCATGTTAAAAAAAACCCTTGCTGGAATATTCAGCTTTCCAAGGTGTTCTGAAACAGTGCATTTATTTTGCTACTTTTCAAACGGAGGGCATTAAGGCTTTCTATTAGAACATGACTAAAAATCATCTATTCACTTCTGTGTTCTAACAGGAATGGAAGAGAAGCAGCAGCATGAAAGCTGATCTTGATTCCTCTAGTTTGTCCATTGTCAGATTATGAATTGCACACATTCATTACAAATAGTATTCATGAATATTTATAGCTAATCACAAACTGACCAGAGCACAAGTCCTTACCTCAAATCCTAGTAGTGATTACCGGGTTAAACTCACTGTAACTGATTGCTTTCATACAGCAGTTTTAGAGATGCTACAGAATTTCCTGGACTTTGAACAGGAATTAGCTGTGGTATCTCAAATATGTGTCAAACTAAATGTTTTTAAAAGATGACCACTGTGATTTGACATAAGTGAATTGAACTTACTGCCAGAGAGCATCCATTGATCGTATGCGACCTGGCATTACTGTCAGAAATATTTTCACAGAAAATCTCAAAAAAAGCATTGGTGAATGTATTAAAGGAATTCCTGACCACTTGAAGATCCAACAGGGAATTCAGAACAAATCTATTGTGATATGGATGAGGCAGCCAAATTCTGGATTTAACAGCCTCATTTTACAAAACTGTTATCTTCTTTCATAATAAGGTAAAATCTGTCCATCTTTATATGGACAGAAGATAACCTTTTGAATGAATCACACTTTTTTTCTATGACAGTCATTCATGCCAAATCTAAGGTTGATTATATTTACATATAACAGGATAAATTCATATCTAGCATTTCAACGAAATAATTTTAAGAAATATTTTTGAAGTATTCTTTTCTCAATTAAAAAGAAAGAAATAAATTAAGAAGATTCCAAGGCAAATATCATAAAGATGGCAGGCAACAGGGAGCTACTTTTATAAATCTCATTGATCCTTTCTGTGTTCTGTTCATATTTTGTACTTAAGCTTAGATTCTTCTGCTACTGATTAATATTTAGTGAACTTTTTTGATTTAGGGACAAAGAAGTTCTCTGACAGCAAAAAATAAAAGGTGAACAGTGTCTGTCCTGTGTTGCTAATTATTTTATTTTGGGAAGGCTCCCTTAAACTTTGAGACAGTGAGCCTTTTTGCTACTTTCCACTTTCAGTTTCTTTACTTGGAGTTGCTTAGTTGTTGTTGGCATTACATCAATAGAAGTCATACAACTTTTTTTTCTTGGCCACTTCACATTGCACAATCCTTTGCTAAAACTGCCAGGGAGAATAAGAGGATAAGTCAACGTCACTGTGTTCTTTGATGCAGAGTCAGTAGCCTTTGAGCACAGGCAAAGGAGCTGAAGCACTTCCACCAATCTTTGAAGTGAAGCAGAAAAGTGGAAAAACAGAGGGAAAGCAGGCAGGTTCACTCTGAATAGAGCTGCTCTGTTCTTGGCACCCAAAGTGCTCTTCAGCCACTTAGGGAATTCCACAAACCAAAGCCCTCTGCTCAAAAGGAACAGGAATTGTTTTTAATCAAGCATCCCTGAAGAGTTTTGGCAAGATTGGTAAGATACACTAAACAGAGACATCAAAAAGTTTTGTCAGAAAGGTCTAGGAAATTTAACAGGGCACTTCAGAACAGAAAAATTCACCAAAACCTGCATGTCCATTACAAGGTCTTCCTTTATGTTTCCTAATGCTGTTTCAATTCTCCTAGGAATACTACAAAAATTTTAAAAAAACTCTGCTGAGAGCTTACAGATACACATAGAGAAAAACTGCTGCTCCCAGACTTTAACTGACCATAGGATCTAAATGCATCAGAAAAGAGCAATAAAATTTAATTTGATCCCTATTCAGTCACTATGCCATGAATAGCCTTTTACTATCCTGCAAGAGATCTATCCACTAGTGGGTTCATATAATCCAAACTCCAATGGTTTCTTTTTAAATCTAACAGAAGATTGACTACAGAATTTTTTTTTTAAAATCTAAATAAGTAATATTTCTTAGGTTTTTCCTCTGAAGTCTTCCTGAAGCTACTGAAATGGAGAGGCAATCTTCAAGCTTCCCAAAATATAAGGCCCTATAGAAGTTATGAATTAGTCATGGTTTTGAAAGGAATTATATGGTATCAGCACTTTCAACACATCACTATCAAGGTTTTCAAACTAAGACCTTCAGAGGTATTATACTAATGCAAACTAAGAATATTTTTCTTCCACTCTGTGAACAAAATACAGGCCCAATACTGCTGCCAGATACACATCCAGAATTTTCCTGAAGGACCACACAGCTATACCAAATAAATACTCTAATCTGAACTACTTTAAAATCACCTCTAGAACTTCGTCTTTTCCTCATAAGTTTTCCAATATAAAACTTTATAGAAGCAGGGTATGGGCTTTAAAATCACATCCTTAGTATCTACTGGCAGGATCTGGCCAAAAGACTGGAGATAATGAAATAAGGAAAGACTTCCTTGCCCTAGAAGACACTGGTGTCTCCAATTACTGTAATTACAAAATGCAGTACATGGCTCAGGGCCAAGGAATACCAGGTTGAAATGCTCTGCTATCTATCAGGCTGGAAACCTGAGTACTCTCTAAGTACAGCAAAGGCATGTGCATGGAATGAGGATCTCACATGAAGCATTTGACTTCTTTGTTTGGGAAAATACGTATGAAATCAAGGAATTAATACTAAAAGAATGGTTTCATATAGAAAGCATTATAAATTCATTAATCGAAATTACTTTTGTGAATATTATCCTCAGTGAATAGTTTAGTTTGCAAATTACAACTGTTTGGAATATAGAGGAATTATTAACTTCCACTATTCAAATAACAATGACTATTTTTAAGGTGTTGACTGCAATAATTACAAAGAAAATCTCAGTTTTCATTAAAATATATTCAGTTTTACCAAGGTGCTATGTTACCAATGAGAAAGGTTTTCAGTTCATGGTACACAAGTGATGCTTCCAAAAAAAAAAAAAAAAGAGAGGGAAAAAATATTAGGAGTTCAGGAAGTTTTTAAGGTTATGGTGCTGAAAACAAGTTTTTCAAGTTTTATTAAGCCTTTACAATCTAGTAAGAATGTATTAATATGCAGCAAACCCTTTCTAACTGAATAAGAAAATAAGGGGATTATTTCACATGAATTCACAACAAACCATTGACAAGTGTGTGACAAAGCGTGATGGTTCCCATTTTTTCCTTAAAGACAGGTGTTTGGCAGGAAAGGCTGGGCAGGCAGAGGCAGCCCCAGCACAGCAGAGGAGCAGGCAAGGATACAGAGCAGCAGAGCCACAGCAGCCCCTGATCTGGTCAGACTGAACACTGCCAGCAGAGCTTGGCTGCAGTTTCCAGTGCTGGCTCAAGTGTCTCTTCCATAAGGATGGACCCCAGGGGCACACATGGCAGGAAGGCCACACTGGTGGCAGCAGCCCAGGGGGGAAATGCTGAAAGCATCACATTTCACACAATGCTCCAAGCACTGTTCAGGTGCTTTAGAAGGGGAGCAGGGAAACCTCATTCCTCTCTCCTCTCTTTCCAGTACTGTTAAATTCATGTGCACAGCAAAAAGAAAATGTTCCTTACACCTTTCTTTAAAAGGAAGCAATCCAGATAAAAAAATATACAACGTGCATTTGCCATGCATTTTCATAACACACTGTTCATCATAACCTCAAAAAGAGATTTTTCTTTTTCTATTTAAGTCATAATGTCAACAACCCAAAAACTCTCTCAGCTTTGAAGGAAGAGGTCTGGGAAAGAATGATCTAACATGCAGTCATAAGGTCATACAAGGCCACTGCAGAGGAGTTTAATGAATTTTTGCAATATTGTTCTCTACAGAAGAGCTTATGCAAGTTCTCACACCAGAATTCTTATACAGAAAGAGACAGAAGATGAGGTGGAGGATCCATATCAGCCTTAAGAAACAATAGCCAAAACTGAAAATACTGACAGCATCAAATTGCCAGGACCAAACAATATCCTTCAAGAACCTGGAAGAACTTGCTCATAAAACTTCTAATTACTGTGCAGTACACTATGTGTCATAAAATGGCCTTGTTACCACAATAACAAAAAAGAGCACATGGCTGATTATGTTTTTAAAAGCTTCTAGAAGATTCTAAGACACCACAGACTAAAAAACTGGCCTCCACTAGGATGATTTTATAGGGTAAGTTAACAAAATATGTAATATACAAAATATTGAAAGTGTCAACATGTGGAAAAGGGTTAAGTGCAGTTAAGTTTTCCAGAGTTCCTAAGTTACTTAAACATTAACAAGCTAACAAAATTAAGCTATCATAAGGTAAAGAAAGCAGTGATAAATGACAGAGAAAGGATTTAAGAATACAAAATAATTTTTCATATTCCCTGCAAGATGTGTCCATGGTATCTGCAGCATACCTTCTTCACAACAGCCCAAGAAAAGAGAATGTAATATAGTGTTCACTATTTAACAGGTCAAAACAGGATAGGAAAAATAAAAGATAAAGACAGGAGAGCCATTAATGCTATGTGATTGGAAGACAAAATGGTTTAAAGCATTCAATATGAATACACACAAAGTAATAAGGACATTGCTGGAGATAACCACCCACAGTAGTGTGGTAAATGACCTCTTAGCACATTAGAAAGATCTTGAAGTCATTGTGAGTAGCTCTATGAAACGTCAGCTGTAGATCAGTAAGTCAAAAAGTAAAAGAATGTTAGAAATTTTTGGGAAGTGAAGAAAAGAAATACAATTACATCATTTTGCAGTATGCCATAACTATCCAGAGTTTGGTTTGTTCCCTTTGCATTAAAAGGAAAACAGGTGATTCATAGCAGACAGAGAACAAAATGGAACAGCTTTTCAGATAGAACAGTTTTCAAGTAAAGGAATTAGGATCCTTCAGCTGAAAGCCTTGTGATCACTGAGGAAATTATTATTTCTCACAATAAAGAAAAGTAAGGCATCAAATAGAAGAACAAATTTAAAGGAAAACAAATGTACTTTTTCACCCACTGCATAATTAAATTTATAGAGCTCTGCAAATTGATGCCATAGATTCAAAAAATAAAGGAGACTCAGAAGCATAAAGAAAACTCCATGTGAGACTGATGCAAAAAGTACAACAGCAGATTGAGGAAGTCCCTAAGCTGCTGTTTGCTGGAAGCTGGGGTGCTTCATTGCAGAAGTTTCTCTTTTCACGTGCTCTATTCTTATCCTCCTATCTTGGGAATCCATTACTGCTCACCAGCAGAGCCACTGTACTTGGGGAGATGAACTTTTCATGCAGGAAGTTCAGCCAGACAACCATGAGAACACTTTGCTCATCAGACCCAGCCACTGTGAATCCTACTGCACTGTAACTTTAGGTCTCTGAACTAGGATAGCCCAGTAATGTTTGCTTTTTCAAAGCATATGGGAAGAGGGTACAGCTCAGTAATGCAACTTTTTAGTTTTCCTTGGGGTGTTTTTGTTTTTAGTAGAACCAAGATCTTATGCTGCAGGCCTTATCTCAAAGGTAAGGCTGGACTTTGTAAAGTGACTAATAAAACCAATAGCTCCTACCCAGTGTGGTTCTCCATCCCACCCATTCCTTAGTTATGCATTCCAATGTTCTTTTATGAGCACTGGTACTCATCTGATTCTGCCATGCAGGGAGACAGTTTTGGGACTAAGAATTGAAAAAAAAACCAAACTAAAATTACATTTTTTTAAAATAAAATTTGATTCTTTAAGTACTTAGATCAATTCAGGTGCATTCCATCAGCAGGAGCAAGGCAGAGGCACTTCACCCAGAGCTGCCTATTAGTCTGGAACATCTAAGGTCACCTGACAGTGCAGCCCCCACACAGCTTCTCCCAGCTCCAAGCACTCTTGGACATCCTAAACTTCTCAACTATACAACAGATTTATAGACACAGGTGTACCAGTGGACCTTGCTAGACCTTGCTCATCTCCATTCAGGTTCAGTGAGACAAAATTTCACTTCCCCAAGTAGAACTAGCTCTGTTCACAAGGAAAGGGTTTACTAATACAAAGGGCAGTTTACAGGGACATGACTGTGCCAATAGCAGGAGATCTGTCTTACCAGAATGTCTATGTTAATAAACCACACCAAAAGTAGACAAAAGTATTTCAACTGCACTTATCTAGCTCTCTAAACATCAGGCAAGAATTTAGATGGATGGTTTCCCTCTTCTGGAGCACTAATAATTATCTTTGGTAAGACAGTAAAAGGAAAATGTCTAACAGTACCATAAAAATATATGTGCTGACAATCAGAAGCCGTGCCCTTTCCTCATTCTGTTCAAGCAGCAAGTGGTTCCCACTGTCTTCTAAACCCTCCTGTCTCCATTCCCAATACTGATTCTCCTCTGCTTCCTCCAGATACAATCTTCCTCCCCACCTACTAACAGGTTTAGCCTCTCTTAGCAAATTTCTGAGTTCTTAACCTCTTCCATAAATTTCTGATCCAAATCACAGTCACAGATCTTATCTTAACCACATGTATCATCAAATGCTCTTTCTCTCCATAACACTGATTTCTCAACACCTTCTTGACCACTCAGGCTCTCTCCATGCCCTTTTCATGGGTCCCTATCCCTCCACAGGTATCTATCCCTCTGACCACATGCTTTACACAGATCTTTTGCCTTCACAGATCTCAAACCCTTGACTATCCTAATCCCTGATTCCCTTGGATATTATGCCAAAATTGAATCCCACCCTCTTGAAAGCCACTGCCCTGTTCTGAGTAACATCCTCGATGTTAAAATTGGGTAATTGCTTTTCCATGCTACTTGTACTCTGGCTCAGGCATCATTGGAGAGCACAGAAAAAACAACAAAACCAAAAAAACTTGTTCCAGATGTAGACCTACATCTAACAGAGAGTCTAAGACCAAGTGTGTTCAGTGCTGGAGGAATCTTTAAATAAAACTGTCAAAACCTTTTCTTCTGTGAGTATATCCAAATTCTTCTTTCCAAGATATATAAGACAGGAAAATGCAGTATGGCATTAGGAATGGAAAAAAGCACATAACTACAAATCAGCTACACTTTCACAGAATCTCAAGAAAAAGGCTCTCAGTATTTAACATGGGAAAGCAACAGTCTTCCCAATTCTTCTTTTATGAAAAGACTTAATAGCTTGTTCTTGAGCTTTCCAGAAAAAAAGTCACCCTGAGGGACTGGGAACAAAATGTTAACCTCTATCATAACAAGGCTTGAAAAAGTCACAACAGAAAACAAAGTTTACAGATATGTGCAGACATTTGTAACTGAACGGGTTAAACGGGTCTCAGGTATTATCATCCCTTTGCTTGGAGGTGATATGTGGCAAATCACCCACCCTGTGATTCTGTGAACTAACCCTCTGATGGCTCTTAGTCTAATACACTAACACTCATATAGGTAAACAAGTTAAACTGCCTTTAATGGGGGGTGGCCTAGAGAACATTTAAAGGTCCCCTCCAACCCAAACCATCCTCTGATTCTACTCATGGTTTAAGTGAGCATGGTTTTTCCAGGACACATATATGCTCAGTTCAATCAGATCTCCAAGCTGAGCGACACCCCTCCAGTCTAGGAAGGATATTTTGGTCTGGAAATGTGTTACTATAAACCTCTGTCCTGGGAAGTGTCATTTGATATAAACAACTCAACCTATACCTATGCTATTTCTCTGATTTATGAACAGATAAGTCAACAATATACCATGTGGACACAGGAAAAAGGTGCAGAAAAAAGAAAAGTTTTCCATTCTCCTCAAACCTCTAGACTTCTTAAAAGCTCTAATGACCTGATTTCATCTATTTGGCATGGAGAAATAGAATTAGCCTTGAACTACAGCATAAAAACAAAGGTCAGAACGATGGGACTTAATGCCATTAATAATAGTCCAAATATAGAGGAAGGAAAAAAAAATAAACAGAAATCATACATTACATTATTAATCTGAACACAGAAATATACAGCCCTCCAGTAACAAATGCCAACTTATATAGAAAACTTTCTTGTTGTAAGACCCTCATTTTGTTTAGAAATTCCACCCAACCTAGAAGCATGGGAAAGAATACATGCATGCTATCTTGAAACGTCATAGTTCAGTACACTTCTCAAATAGTAACTTTTTAGGCCACAATTACAATCACCTTTATTGAGTACTCCAATTTGGAAATTGGCCCCTAACACTGAGGAACTGACACTTAAATTTAGGAGAGCTATGAGATATTAAACACATTAATGTAAGTAGAGCATGACACTTGATCCACAAACAGGCATTTTTACCTCACAGTTCATACCTGTACAAAAAAAAAAATAAGACAAACAAGTGACAAGTTCCTTAAATGAGAAAACAAGACTGAAAATATGCCGGTTTATAAAATGATAGCAACTATTCTAAGAACACTTTTTCTGCATGTCACTATCCATTTTTCCTTACCATATATTCCATATTGGAAGCTGGTGGATACACCTGACCCCGTAATTTATTATGAAGATCCAAGATACTTTGCATATCACTGTCTGTGATAGCCCTTTTCCCTCTCTGCTTGGCGATCCACCACTCACCATCTTCATCCATGTACTTTTCCAAAAGTTCCTCTAAGAGCGTGGCATTGGGCAGAACCATTGCAGAAACTGCTTGAGCTATGAATAGCAAGGTAGTTACTCTGAGCCATTCCTGTACTACATACTTCATGATGAATGATCTCAAAATGCTCAGGAGTTAGCTCCAAGACAAAGTCTTTCTTCCAGGTTGGTTGGCTGTAAATGCATAAGAGACAGTAATGTAATTTGTAGACTGAAGGGCTGGCCTGTATGATGAACTTATTAAGCAACAAAAACTCTAGTCCGTACAGATTTTGTAACTGTTGTTCTAGGGGGAGAAAGCAGAATGCTACATTTTTTACTCTAGTAAGTGCACACTGTTGATTTAGGAAGATAGCTTATCTTCAACCTTATGAACTTCAGTTTGTTCAAGTCGTTTTATATATTACATTGACATGCACATTTCAGTGCCTGCATGCAAAAAGCATGCTTTTCATATCTACTTAAAAGGAGCCAGACATCAATGAAGATTAGACTGTAGATAAGGTCTCCCAGTATCGGAACTTAAGAACAAAAGAAGCTCAAAGGCTTGAAGTCATTGCCAAAACGTAAACTGAAATCCACAATGTGCCGGTTTGGCACATCAAATACGACTTTGATTAAAGCTTTTGTTTTGTGATGTCCAAAACCCTAATGAAACTACAAGTATTCAACTCGGACACAAAAACGGGCGAGACGGGGTTACTAGTCACCAAACAAAGGAAAGCACTGCAAACTCTCAGCAGAAGCAGCACCGCTTCCAAGAATGCGCTGTTCTAACAACGCCTCCTACACGACTGAGTGCTTTAGGTAGCAGAGCCGAGGTCTCTCCTGCA
>VZRX01001970.1:0-25306 GCA_013398075.1 Notiomystis cincta
GTAAGCACAGTAAATCTGAGAGATTGTCTCTTGGGTAAATAATGCAGGTTCAGTAGTGTATTATGGTTTAGGGGCTTTTTCCCCCCTTGAAGACTACTCTTTTTCTTTTTAGTTTAACTCTTTCCATATAAATGACCCTAATCCTGTGGAACTGCCTGTGTGTGGCAAAGGAAAAGTTGCTTTAGTCAGCTTTGGTGTTGAATTTCTGAGTATTCTGTTGGATTGTTATATCCATATTATTATATAAACATGTCCAAGGTTTTCATTGCTTGTTCACTGGAAGTGGGAGCAAGTAAAATAGAGCAGATATTTGCTCTTAGGGCTGCCAGGTGGAAGCCATCTTTCATGAAAGTGTATGAATAGTATTGATTTTCTTAGTTTGTATTTCTGGAAATTAGGTAATAGACTGAAATGCAACCTTCAAGCTACTGTGCTATTTCTTTTTACTTTTTTTCCCCACCTCCAAACTGCTGAATAAATGGTTTACAGTTGACCTTAACTTCTATGGTTTTTCTTTTTTTCTCCTCTTTGGTTTGGAATAAGACACTTGAAAAAATTATAAGCTAAACTTCTAAACTTTTCAAACTTGTTGACTTGTGGGCAAAATTTTTTTGACAATTGTTCACGTAAATGTGTATATGTGCTATGTGTTGGTAAGAATCACTTATATTCATTAAACTCAAATAGCTTGTGAGCTTTGATCTAAGGTCATGCTGCTGTAGTATCTTGCTTAGCAAAATTCACCTTATAAATCATGTGTTATGTACTTTTTAAAAAACAAACAAACAAACAAACAAGGTTGTCTTTTAAAGCAGAGCAAAATTTTCTGAGACTGTTTTTTATTCCTGATCTCTTTCTATTTCTTTTTATTTTAAATCCACCATGGACAAATAATCACTTAGGAGGTGGATATTTTCTTCAGTCACTACCCATCTGTGGAATAATTTTAAGCAGTACTTTTCATCATATTTATATTATATATTTTCCCGTAAACTTAAAACTTGAGCAGGCCCAAGAGCAGCACAAAGCAGTGGTGGCAATTATTCATAAAATATTTTGTTCGTACTATGAAATGAAATTGGAGTCGTGCTGGTTTTCTCTTCAGGATAACTACAAAAAGCTTAATCCACAAATGTCATTTAAGAATTGTTGAGACAGATACAACCTATGTCTTCTGAAGAGAACATCTGTGGAGAAATATGGATTTCTGCCTTTACATAGGATAGTTGTTTGGTGCTCTGCCATGCTAGACAGCAGGGCAAACATTCTGGTTCTCATGCGGAAAGAAATATTTTGTGAACAAGCTCTAAAGTTCACATCTGTTGTAAGGAGTGTTGGCAAAAAAAAGTATTTTCTTCATTAATGCATTTTCTCCATTGTCTTCCTTTCTGCTCTTGAGTAGACTTGAGACAAGTTTACAGGAAAAATGGTTATTTTTGTGGAAATTTGTTATGCTTGTAGGGGTGGGAAATACTTATGCTCTTCCCCATATTCGTGGTGAATTTTTCTGTGTAGGAAAGGATGAACTTATTTACACATGACATTACACATTACATTCTTCTATGAATGAATGTGTGGGTTTGTTTGTTTGTTTGTTTTCTTGTACTTCTGATGACTCTTTCCATAAAGTATAGTGCTTTTTCCCTTCCTCAGACTTGGAGAAAAGCATTTGCACCTGTGCTTATGTTCTGGCCAGCTCCCACTAGTTTCTATTTTATATATTCACGTACAAATGCTAGTAACTCTAATTCAGTTTCTAATATCCATCTATGCAGAATGTTACATTTCAGCATAAAAATGCAAGCTTGAATAGTCATGGAATCTGAATTGTTNNNNGTAAGCACAGTAAATCTGAGAGATTGTCTCTTGGGTAAATAATGCAGGTTCAGTAGTGTATTATGGTTTAGGGGCTTTTTCCCCCCTTGAAGACTACTCTTTTTCTTTTTAGTTTAACTCTTTCCATATAAATGACCCTAATCCTGTGGAACTGCCTGTGTGTGGCAAAGGAAAAGTTGCTTTAGTCAGCTTTGGTGTTGAATTTCTGAGTATTCTGTTGGATTGTTATATCCATATTATTATATAAACATGTCCAAGGTTTTCATTGCTTGTTCACTGGAAGTGGGAGCAAGTAAAATAGAGCAGATATTTGCTCTTAGGGCTGCCAGGTGGAAGCCATCTTTCATGAAAGTGTATGAATAGTATTGATTTTCTTAGTTTGTATTTCTGGAAATTAGGTAATAGACTGAAATGCAACCTTCAAGCTACTGTGCTATTTCTTTTTACTTTTTTTCCCCACCTCCAAACTGCTGAATAAATGGTTTACAGTTGACCTTAACTTCTATGGTTTTTCTTTTTTTCTCCTCTTTGGTTTGGAATAAGACACTTGAAAAAATTATAAGCTAAACTTCTAAACTTTTCAAACTTGTTGACTTGTGGGCAAAATTTTTTTGACAATTGTTCACGTAAATGTGTATATGTGCTATGTGTTGGTAAGAATCACTTATATTCATTAAACTCAAATAGCTTGTGAGCTTTGATCTAAGGTCATGCTGCTGTAGTATCTTGCTTAGCAAAATTCACCTTATAAATCATGTGTTATGTACTTTTTAAAAAACAAACAAACAAACAAACAAGGTTGTCTTTTAAAGCAGAGCAAAATTTTCTGAGACTGTTTTTTATTCCTGATCTCTTTCTATTTCTTTTTATTTTAAATCCACCATGGACAAATAATCACTTAGGAGGTGGATATTTTCTTCAGTCACTACCCATCTGTGGAATAATTTTAAGCAGTACTTTTCATCATATTTATATTATATATTTTCCCGTAAACTTAAAACTTGAGCAGGCCCAAGAGCAGCACAAAGCAGTGGTGGCAATTATTCATAAAATATTTTGTTCGTACTATGAAATGAAATTGGAGTCGTGCTGGTTTTCTCTTCAGGATAACTACAAAAAGCTTAATCCACAAATGTCATTTAAGAATTGTTGAGACAGATACAACCTATGTCTTCTGAAGAGAACATCTGTGGAGAAATATGGATTTCTGCCTTTACATAGGATAGTTGTTTGGTGCTCTGCCATGCTAGACAGCAGGGCAAACATTCTGGTTCTCATGCGGAAAGAAATATTTTGTGAACAAGCTCTAAAGTTCACATCTGTTGTAAGGAGTGTTGGCAAAAAAAAGTATTTTCTTCATTAATGCATTTTCTCCATTGTCTTCCTTTCTGCTCTTGAGTAGACTTGAGACAAGTTTACAGGAAAAATGGTTATTTTTGTGGAAATTTGTTATGCTTGTAGGGGTGGGAAATACTTATGCTCTTCCCCATATTCGTGGTGAATTTTTCTGTGTAGGAAAGGATGAACTTATTTACACATGACATTACACATTACATTCTTCTATGAATGAATGTGTGGGTTTGTTTGTTTGTTTGTTTTCTTGTACTTCTGATGACTCTTTCCATAAAGTATAGTGCTTTTTCCCTTCCTCAGACTTGGAGAAAAGCATTTGCACCTGTGCTTATGTTCTGGCCAGCTCCCACTAGTTTCTATTTTATATATTCACGTACAAATGCTAGTAACTCTAATTCAGTTTCTAATATCCATCTATGCAGAATGTTACATTTCAGCATAAAAATGCAAGCTTGAATAGTCATGGAATCTGAATTGTTCTTTTCTTTGCTTTTCTCTCTTCCCAATCTGGAAATTGGTTTAGGGGCACTTTGTTAAAGTAATTTGCATCATCTTAAGTCTTGTTCCCCATAAACTGTGCCAGTTCATGAAAGCATTATTGCTGGAGACACTAGCCTGCACATTTTCAGCAGTATGGTATTAAGCCATTTGCATGA
Organism: Notiomystis cincta; assembly: GCA_013398075.1. Classification (NCBI taxonomy): domain Eukaryota; kingdom Metazoa; phylum Chordata; class Aves; order Passeriformes; family Notiomystidae; genus Notiomystis; species Notiomystis cincta. The sequence continues at coordinate 3,846 of VZRX01001970.1, forward strand.
CTAGATCAGTGATAATCATTAGATGGTAAATTTTGATTTGTAGTAGTTGCATGATAGTGGAGAGAGTGCTTCTCTTGTGTCCTGCACAAAGCATTTCATGGTCTGTTTTTAGGGGTTTGTATATTATTTGATCAGTTATGTTACATGGTGATAAATTTATGCTGTGTAATTTTTGCATGCTTAGAACACAGGCTGTAAGTCAAAGGCAATATGTTTTCATCAGCTTCTTTGAGCCAGTGAGTCCTGTGTTTCTTCATCTCCATAAAGTTGAATAAAACATTCCCTTCTTTCTTTACATGCAGCAAAGCTTAATTTAATTAGAAAGTTTATGCAGTTTGAGAATTGCCAACAAGGGCGATGATGCTCAAAACAGTTGTCTGAAAAGCATGCTAAGTAGTCAAATGCTCAATAAAATTGAAAATTAATTAATGATGTGGAATCCTATTTTATGAACTATGATGATTGATATCAGAGAAAAGTCTGTTTCTTTAGTTCAGTAAATACAGTGCTGCCTTGTGAGAAGGTAGAGGATCTGGCTGGCTCAGGAACCACCTCGATGAGATGCTCAGCAAAAGCTGGTTCACACCATTAGGGAAAAATGACTGCCTAAACACTCCTGAGCACAGCAGTTGGTGATAGGACCTTGTGCTCTTTAGAACTGTTGAGCAATTTACATTGCTAAGGACCAAGAGCAGTTTGCCCAGGTTAATCAAACTTACTGAGTTAAACTTCAAGGCAGTAGGAGGTCAGCCACAAAGAAATCAGGGTACCAGGATATGAATGGCCATCTCTCAGAAATTAACAATTATACACAGTGCAATAAAATCAAAATGTTGAAGTAGATTATGCAGGCATGCTCTATTCTTATTGGCCATCCCATTGCAGAAAAGTTTTGATTGGGGTTTGGAAGCACAAGAATCTGGTGAACATGTAGAAATATATGAGTTTGTTGGTTTTATTTGATGCAACATACGGCTCTCGAGAGGGCTCTATAGCAGAGGACCTATCTCTTCTCATACTCATATTTATTAAATGTTTGGCATTCGGTACCAAATGCTTATGTTATCCATGACCTGTGTATTTGAAATTGTGAGCATAATTTTTAAAGTTTGCATTATTTGTCATGATCTCATTTATCAACCTATTTTTTTGATATTTATATATTTTATATTTATTCTTGAGGCTATGCATATCTTTCGTGGTTTTAAATAGAGATCAAGAATACCCTTAATTGTGAGGGATAGCTGATCTGGAGATCACCAGAGGAGGAAAACAGTCAAATTGCTGGTAAAAATTTGGCTGTGATATATGCCTAAGTTATCAGTCTAATATGAGTCAAGATAGAAATGAAGAAAGGAAGAGTTGTAATGGAGCTTTTGACATTTGCCAACCTGTAGCCTTGCTGTCAAAAAAGAGTTGCCAGTTGGAATAAACAAAAAACCTTTTTCAGGGCTGATAAAATGTGTTGGAAATGGCAGCCAGATTAAAGCTTCCACATCAAAATGAATGCTGAAAAAGCTCTTCTCAGGACTAAAGAGGAGATTCAAGTTGTCAGCAGCCAGTCTGAATCTGGCAAGCAACGTGAAGTACTTAGGGCTAGAGAACTTTAATTAGACTTCTCTCCAGGCTAAACAGAAGTTCTTAGTCTTCATCCTTGATAGCTCACTGATTGGCTTCTGTTGCACCGACAAATATTGGCTTTGACAAGAATTTGTGTGTGTGTGCCATGTACTAATATTGTGCAATATTGTTATCTGAGCAGAAACTTGGGCTGGTGTGCAGGGGATACTGTGGGTGATATCAGAGCAGTAGCTCAAACCCAATATTATTGACCTCTTGTTTCTTTGCATAGTGAAGGTGCTGTGTTTTTTATAAAAACAGCCTTCAAGTAATAATTTCTTTTACGTTTTATCTTTCCCTCACAGCAAAATAATCTATAATTTTTACTGAAGTTTAATGTCTTTATGAAGTGAACTGATCGTGGCAAGTTTTCTGGATGGATCAGGAGTGTTATTATAATCTATTAGTTTCAGTGTCGAAAGAGTTTTAGAAAAGATAATTTGGTTCAAAATCATGCTCTTGTGAGTTGAAAAATTAATTGGAAATATATAAACTAACCAATGATATAATATAAAATGAGATATATTATTTATGAAATGCAGAAGAATTTGATCAGGAATGTTTTAGAAACAATATTTTTATACTTTGATCAAAGTCTGATTATTTTGACCTTGAGTGAAATTATTCATTAATTCTTTTTTAGACTGTAAGCAAAAATTCCTGTTTTCCTTGAAATGACTCCGTTTATTTTTCAGATTTTTTGTCAGTATATGTCATGTATACATAGTGTTAAGGCTAAAATTTAATGTTTAGTACTTTAAAACTATAAATACGTTGCAGTTCATTTTCTTGTAAATTGTTTTTCATCCCCAAAACATTTTTACCATTACCACTTTTCCTTTTTTTTTCCAAATTGTTCTCTTTAAGGTGAAGTCTTAGGTGTAGTCACATTTCCTAATCAATTGATCACCTGTATTATTCATCAGCTGTCCTTTTCAGGATCTTTCCTCTACCCTTTTCTAGTGTAAGATTTCTTACCTTTGGTCTGTTTTTTTTATGCTTGGTGTTACACTTCTGTAGTTTGACTTTTTTTNCCATGATCTAAGCTTTTTTTCTTGAAGCATTTCAGAATGGCAGTGACAGTAACTCATAGAGCTCAGGTTCACTTCAAACTATGCCAGAGGAACTTTAATTATGGTTCATTGAGAAAATCAGTATGAACACTGTTTTTTGATAGCTAATATATAATCAATTGTCTCTGTGCTCCAGTAAGATTTGGTTTGAAACTGATGGGGACCGTTGGAATTTGTACGAGGTCTTTTGTCTTTCTGTTTTCACTGGCGAATTATGTGAAAGCTTTTCTCCCTCTGCAGTCCATCTGTGTTGTGTTTGGGAGCATTGTGCTACTAAGCCAGGGATTTAGAGGGCCTTTGTGTTGGCAATATTGAGTAATTCATGGAGGAAGCTCTCCTGTGTCACTGACAATGAACCTCTCAAGCACTATTTTCTTGTATTTGCACTCTTTCCAGCTCAAACTGGGAATGTATATAAGATATAGAATGTTATCAACACAAAACTTCCTATAACAGTTGTCTTTCACCTCCACCCACAGTAGAACAATGGATAATGATGCCATCTTTCAGCAGCACAATCTCAGTTCTGCTGTTCAGCATCTTGTCAAATAAACACTGCTCAGTCGTGGTGGAAAGGCTCAGCTCCAGTCCATGCAGAATGGTTAATTACATTCAGTATTTAATGTGAGATTCCACATTATGCAGCATTTAACAAGTTTACATTTTCCAGTGGATTTTCAGAGTAAATTGTAGCTAACATAGATGACACAGAACTGATGTGGTGCACTTAACTGTAAGAGGAAAAAACCCCAAACCCAAGTGATGCAGTCACTCACCCCCTCACATGGGGGCCCTGTGCCCAGAGAGGTCCCAGGCACAGGATGGCTCACACACCTAAACGCCCTCCTCGCTGGGTAACTGCTGACTGGGACACTGCATGGCACAGGGTCTCCTCTTGGTTCCGTCCTTCTTCCTGCCCGTGTCTCCTCCCAGGGCCTTGCACACACCCAGGGTACTCACTGTGGGAGCAGAGTGAGGAACAGGGAGTGACTTGGCTGGGCAAACACTCTTTAACAATAGCTAAAACATTTCTGTGTTGTCAGCACTGTTTTGATTATAAATCTCGTCCATAGCATTATGTGAGCTGCTGTGAAGAAAATGAACTCCATTCCGGGTGGACCCAATACCATTTCTTACTTCCCTCTTCTCTGTCTCTGCCCTGAGTTTTTAACTTTAAAATGCTTTGTTCAAAGACAGGAAATGTAAACACATTGAGAGGTGTAGCTAAATGGAATAAAGATAATAACCAAAGGAAAAAGTCTGTATATTTAGTATCCCAGACTGATCAGAACCTAACTCACTTGATGGATAATTGCCTGACAAGCAGTGTCTTTGATGTTAAGCTTCAGTGAAGTAGAAAGTAAGTTCCTCAGCTGCTCCCCAACAGTCTTTGGGTGGTCTCTTGCTGTCCGAGGCTGGAGCACCCTGTCACCCTGCTGGAGGGTTTTTTGGTGTGGCACACTGCGTACAGACAGTTAAACACTGCTTGCTCTCTGAGGTCTTGGGGAGAGGGAGCAAGGTGGAGAGAGATTTGGAGGGAGCAAGAGCAGCCAAATACAGTTTAAAATAAACAACTTCTAAATTAAAAAGAATGTTAAATACAGATCATCTGCTCAAACCATGACAGCAGATTTAATTCCTTCCTCCTTTTACCTGATGGAGATGCGCCTGCAGGGCTCGCATCAATTACCTGTCGACATGTGGAAAATGATTGATGAGCTGCCTCAGGCACTGAAGTATACTTTGTCAACCACTCATAATTTATACATCTTATCTCTGCCAGAATAAAAGACAGGACAGCATGCACTCTGAAAGGAGGGAAAAAAAAAAAAGAGAGAGAGAGAGAGAGAGAGAAAGGAAAAGAAGAAAGAAAAAAGGAAAAAGGCTGTTTGAGTTCCAGTATGTAGCACAAGTTGATAACATTGATGCCTATCTATTTGCTCCCTCAGCAGACATCTCCTGCCACTTTCTACTGTGACTGCTTGAGTTTGCCAGGCTGTGGCCATTCCCTGCTGGAAAGATGCTGACATAGTAAGCATGGAGCAGTCTAGAGTTACATTTTAATTACACTATTATCTACAAGAGTCTCTGGAGCACTGATGTTTGTTCTGACCTTTTGTTTTAATCAGCACTCTCAGAGCATGCTGTTAACCACCACTGACAGAGATTGATAATTTATATAGTGGGGTCTTCTTAAGAAGCTTTCATTTAGAACCATTACAGAAATCAGATACTTTTACATTCAGACATCATTTTAGCATGTACTTCAGATAGGTGGGTCTTATAGGAACATAGAAACCAAATTTGTACTTTGACCTCCAACTGTAATAAAACTCAAAATAATATTTTTAAAATATTTTGGGGGGGATAAAATATTATTTGTATTTCTTTGAGACTCTTGGAGCACTTTCAATCACAATGTTTATTCAGTACTTGCTAAGAACTTGCAGATAAGCCTCATATTCTACTCTTAATTTTTCAGGAATAGCTATTAATCTAGAGGGAGGATGGGTGATTATTTAAATGCCAAACCAAGACAGTGTGAACAAGGCTATTTTCCAAAATACCCAGTATTTAGTGTTGTTCAAGTATCTCAAATTGAAAAGCAAAAATATCTTACTAGTTTTGGAAATTTTATTTTCCAGTTTAATACAATAATGGAGCTTAATGTTATAACTTCTCCACTTCAGTAACACAGTATAATAACTCTTCAGCATCTACTACACTGGGGACAAAATAAGCATTTTTGAGGTATTCCTCTGTTTGCTTGGAAGATTGTGCTGAAATGGTCTACAAGTCCTCTTCATCTGTAAGTACCTGTGCTGTTCTGGACCCACGTGTTAATAATAAAAGATTTTAAAAAAAACCACGTTAAGACAACAGCAATCTGAATGGCAAATTTCATGATAGAATATTTTAGAATTTTGGAAGTTTTAGTACATGTCAGGTGGTAATGTCCTGGGAAGTTTAGTTTGTACAGCCATATTTTCAGGTATTCTGTTGTCCTCTGGTGTCATCTTGCTAATTTTATTGCCCAGACATAGGAGGATGTTTTGGACATTTCTAAGGAATGTTCAGTTTGTGTGTGTGTGTTTTTCTGACACCTGTTCTCATCGTGGCTGTATCCAAAGGGCCACGAGGAGTCTGAGAGCAGCTCACTCTGGAAGCTGTGCTCAGCATTTGCAGTACTGGGTGGCCTGACAAGGAATGTTCTGGATACAGGCATCATTTTCTCATTTTCTTAGTTTTACTTTACCTAGTGACACTCTGAGCAAAGCTTTCCACTGGCTAGACCTATTTTGTCTGGGTTTTTTACATCAGTCTGTGCTTTTTACACTAAACTGTTCCAACACAGATTTGTTACCTTCTATCATGTTACACATCCAGCAGTGGAGCAGATTACCAAGCCACAAAGAATTAAATTAATTACCACAAGCCCAAACCTGCAGTCATGCATGGACTTCAGTAACAATTAAGCACAATAGCTGCTGGCTATTTAATTGAAAATTGTTCAAAATTGTATTTAATTGACTCAGTAGAACTTCTGGGAGAGTGAGACTATTTATACTCTAAATAAATAGGAGACTTCTCTTTCCTGATAACAACATATGTGTGCAAATACACATATGTTTTTGTAGTTCCTGGTTACCAAAATAGACTTAAAATTCAGGGTTGGTAAATGCAGAAGCAAACAAGAGAGTGTCTGGATTCTGAAATTGGTGCTGTGACCTTGCATAGAGTGACAGCCAAACAGGTTTAGCTACAGAATATGAGAAACTGGATTAAAAGCAAATTAAAAGTTTTGATCAGGCATGCAGTTTTTATGATTGCAAGCAGCATTGTAACATTGCTGCAGCACTTGTAGTAAAAATGAAATAGAAATTGCTTATTCAGCTTGTTAAACCTGTAAGATTAATAAGTCGTGAGACAGAAACTTACTTTTGCTCAACTTCTGAGCAGTTGTAATCTTGCTTTGCTTGTAATTCCAACTGAAAAAAAAGAAGTAAATGTACTCAGTGTGAACCTTAGCCTGTGAATCCAACTTCTCAGCAGGATTTATTAGCTCTAGTATAGCAGGAGTAATACAGGTATATGACATTTTTTGGTTTGAGGTGGACAGGATAAGTTCCTTTCTGTCTGTAATGCATTGTGCAAGCACATTAGAGTCCTGTTTAGAGAGGGAAACTGCTGAAAATCATAAAACTAACACACACTGATCAATATGAGATAGAATTTCATACAATATTGCTTTGAGTGAAAAGAATATATATTACAAAGGCAGTTTAAAGAGACAGCAATTCCCAGTCAGTGGGGACAAGAGATTTCGGTGTGGGAGAAACACTTGTTTCTTCCTTTGCCATCAACCTGCTATATGACCTTGAATAGGATACTTAAATCTGTTCTTTATGCTGTTTTTTGTCTGTCTTGTCAAGTTAGTTTGTGTTCTGTTCAAGGCAGGGCCTGCATGCTGTTCTGTGATTCTGAGAAGCCCAGCACTGGCTTTCTCTGACCTTGAATAAAGTGTGCAGGTGTTGCTCTCACATGAGAGAAGGGCAAGGTGCCTTCAGGTAATAGGCACTGCACTCTGGCTGTTATGGATGGGATCAGTAGCAATCATTTAAAAAAAAATTAAAAAGGAGCCTCAGCTATGGGAAAATGATGCCTAATTGCTAGGCTTATAGTTGCTAAGCTATAAAAATATCACCTTTGTTTGATTTCTGTGCTCTTTTGTCCTTCTGTGCAGCCGTCCTTCATTTTGCTAGTCTGACTCCTAGGGAAGCTAATATTCCTTGCTAGGTAGCATCAAGCTTATGAATTTTTATGAAAGCACTTGTTTCTATCCAGCTTTGTGGATGATGTTTTAGGGTAGAGCTTCCCATAGTTACCTTGCTTCTTTCCTGTTTGCCCTCCCCTCCTCCCTGTTCCCCAAGCCTGCATCCCATTCTCTGTGGTAAGCTCGTCCTTAAAGCTGTCTGAAATGGATTTAAAAAAAAACCAAAAAGGTGTCCCTACTTTGTTTTTAAGTATGTTATTTCTTCTTAGTGCTGAGCTGCTTTTTTGTTTTTGTTGTTTTGTTTGACAGGCTGCTTGTAGATAGAACAGTTTTCCATAAGGGATTGAAATCATACATCAAATCTATTGTTTTATATGTAAGCCACTTGAGAACAATGAAAGCAGTTGCTGGAACCCAAATACCATTACAAATAGATTTATTGTAGTATGTTTTCTCCCACCTTTTTCTAGAAGTTATTACTTTAATCTTAAGAATTTATGTAAGTATGCTTGTAGCTTTTATATGCTTTATGCATTCACTTTTGAGACTTTTTAGCTATTTAGTGGCATGGTGTTTAAAACAAGTGTTATCAAGGAAATAATTTCAGCTTTACATCATTTTTTTTATATTTCCCTCTGAATGCTACATATAAAATAGCCAGATGGTAATATAAAAGAGTTATAGTAAATGTCATGGAAACTTATCTTCACAATGCCCTTTAGCTTGGTGTGTTCATCTCAACCTACAAACATCAAGAAGAGATAAAGACGTAATATCCCTTTGTCACAAAATTATATAAAATTTCAATGTCTTCGAATTTTAAATGCCTCTAAGAAAAAAACTTATTAGAAATATATGCAATTAAAGTCATTCCAGCATTTCTAAAAGAGCAGAAATGCTTTTAAACTGCTCTTCCCTCCTCAACTAGAACAAAGCTATTTTGTTGTGAAAATATTTCCCAAACTATAGTTATGACAAACAAGATCAGATGTTCCTAAGAGAATACAGATTTTTCTGTCATTTTAATAGTGAGCCTAAATCAGATCTCAAAGGGCAGAAAGTTATTTACATAATATTGACCCAGAACTTAATACACTCAATAGGCATCAAAATGAAACAACATATTTCATTTACAGCAATATCTTAAATGCTTTAGTCATCATACTGGGTGAACTAGAGTCTTGATAGTTTGGGTTTTTTCTCATGGTTTCAGGGGATGAAAGATTGCCAGTTATTCTGGAAACATGTTTGAGTTTACTGTTTTGATGGGTGAAAAAACTGCTGATTAGACAGCTTTTATAAAAAGTGGTGTGATTCCACAGCATTTCTCACACTTTCCCAGTCCCAACAGCCATATGTATTTAGATGGTGTCAAAAGGAGTTGTTACTGGCCTTAATGTGTTGATTGGATGAAATGTAAATGTAATATTGATGAAGCTGGCAGTACAACAGGAACGTGGCATTCTGGTTGAGTATTCAGCTGATGCCCAGAAGTACTGACAGTGGTGGGTTCTGGAGCCATGGTCATGGCTGTGAGGACACAGCATTAATAAACCCCTCTGAGTTGCCACCTAGAGGAGGTGCTTGCATTCTTTCACATCATAACTTTCTACAAATGAACATGAAGAAATTAAATATCTCAGTGGAAAAGTAACAGTAATGATCATTTGAAAGAATGAAAACAAATTAAGGTGGCTAAAAAAAGCCAAAATTGTAGGTGTGTTGAACAAGACTGGTAATCAGAATGTTGTGACTGAGCAGTGAGCAGTTTTCTGCTGTCTAGGGCAGTCTTTACTTTCTCAGAGAGAGTGGCACAAAAACTCATTGTTGAATTTCAGAAATGTATTTCTTGGGGGGAAAGAAAGTGGATGTAGTTGTCATGTAGCCTTGTTAAAGTTTGCTGATGTGATGTCAGCAGCTGTTTCACCACTTTTTACCTTAAATCTTAGTCTTTAAAGATTCACCTTTCCATGGCTCTTCTACCTTAAATATCTTCCTTAATATTGCTGATAAAGTGTTATTTCTGTCTGAAGAAACCTGCAGGTAATATCAGCCTATTTACCATGTTCTTTGGGAGTAAGGAAAGATAACCCCCCCACTTTTGGCCCAGTGTCTTTCCTGGTCAAGCTGTGAAGAAGAAACAGGTGTGCAATGCTTCTTCACTGCTGGTGTGGTGCAGATTTTCCCTCAGGACCATCAACACACAGAACACGGACACAAGGACATGATAATAGCTCTTCTAATGAAAGGGGGGATTGCTGATGCCAGACCTTTGCATGAGTGTGAATCAATGGATTCCTGTTTAGTTAACCCTGATACAGCTTTTTAAGCATTAATTCTCTACAAGGAAGTTTTCATGCATGTCTTCGTTCTCCTTGGGAGTCTGTGGTTGTGTGATAGGTGTTATATCCAATCTTACAGAAGTTTTGCTGATTGGCTCTGCATTTTTAAAATTTCCTTCTTCTTTTTCTTTTCTATAAGAAAAAACTATAAGTTGAGAAAAAGAGCACATAGTCTTGTTGTGTAGAGAAAGGGAGGAATCATCTTTCCTCTTTTCCTCTTAATCCCCCAGAAAATAGTGGGCACTGTACTCTGGAACCTAAGCTCACATTTGTTTTCCAATAACAGAATTTGAAATTTAGTTTTGAGTTCCTGGTCAAGAACGTCAATTGGTTGCCCTGTGACTGTAGAATATTCCTAAAACATTGAAGATGTAGCTGTAGAGGCAAATGGCTTATTACTTTTACATACATAAGAATAATAGTAAAAAAAAAAAAGGAAAAAGGAAGTGTGAAAGAAGGGTGCATGAGAAAAATGAGCCTGTAAACAGCATTTTCTGTTTTCTTTTATTGCAAGTATGAATAAATACGTATTCAAACTACTGTTAACTGGCCAAGAGAGATATTTTACTTTATTCTTTCAAGAAAATTTGGATTGAGCATAGGCTCTCTTACTTAGCATGTTCACTTTCATGGAAGCAACTCTATTTCTGTCAGCTTAGTAGTTCTTTCATTTAGTTCTTTAAGTCTCTCTAGTTTCTCCTTTGGAGAGTTGCAGAACCCAGCATCCTGCATCCATTGTCTCTTTATTGTGATGCATGCAAATAGAGCAGTTTTAACTTTGCAATCTAAAGTATAAAAAAATTGGATTGCACATTTGAAGTGGAATGAAAATAATGCATAGAGAAGAAGATCATTTTATAGGCTACTGTTCTGTTTTATGGAATGATAAATAATGATGTAAAGTATCTTTTCCTTTGCATGTTAAAATTGCTCCCTGTACATAACTGAATTTAAACTAAATTCAGAAATGACTGCTCAGCTTTGCTGAAGTACTTGGAGAATTGCTTTGTTCTTAGTGTCTTTTCTAATAAATAAGTTGCTATGAATACAGCTTCTTGTTTAGCTCTTAAATTTTAACTGGACTTTGACAGATTTAAATTTGACCTCGACACTGCAAGGGTCTATACTGTCACTCTTTGCCTGCTGGTTCAAGTGACTGATTCCTCACTCTTATTCCCCAGCCATTTTATATAACTTCCTTCCAAGAGCCAGCTGTGCTGTATGAACTGACTAATTTCTTTATGAATGTAAAGCTGTACTTGGTGTGGCTGGGCTGGAGTTGGGGCTCAGTGTTGGGTTTTTTGATCTGTGGCTGAAGCAGTGTTGATGGCACCCCAGGAGTTCGGCTGTGCCTGAGCAGTGCCCACACAGCACCAAGGCTTTCTCTCTCTGCCAGACAGGCAGCCTGGGAGTGGGCTGGGCATTCAAAGGGACACAGGGGGAGCTACACTTCACAATTAAGTCTGTACCAACAATTTATCTACTTAGTCTGTAAATTCCTCCTTGCTTGTGCACTTTTTTTCAGCGTGTGGTGTTAGTTCAAATTAAATCTTTCCTAAAGTAATGTTTGCTTTGCAGGTAATGTACCAGAAACAAAGGAGGGGCAACTCCAATGTTTTTATTTTTCTTTATAGACCTTACCTTGTTTTACCTTATTACTTTGCTTTTCTCTCTTTTCTTATTGGGGTGACTCAAGGTTGCACAAATTGCTTTCTTTGTGGTTAGCAAACTCAAAATGGAGGGTACAGATCAATAGAGACTGTCAAAGGATTACTAAATAAACAAATTTCTTTTCAGCTTTTTGTGTTATTTTCAGCTACCTTCTCATAAAATATAAACCTTTTGAAGTGTTGAGAACTGATGCTTCGATTAATTTCTTAATACTACTATTGCCTAGCTGTTTTAGGAAGGGCATTATTTGGTTTTTTTATGTGTGTATATGACAGTGTTGTGAGAGAGCAACATTCTTTGGACACTTAAAAAGAACCCAGCTCCCTTCACTGGACACAGGGACTCTCTCACAAGATCTTTTAACCCTTGTGACTTGCTGTTTGTGATCTGTGTGCCTGAGTTAACAAGAATAAATGTATGTGGCTAATAAACAGTTTCAGTTGTTCCAGGGATCTGAGTGCTCGACAGTGTAGATGTGGCCTAAATGTCTTGGTTTTCACTTTATTTACTCGCTGTGTCACATTTGGTTATCATTTTTAAAGCTTCAGCTATGTCTCCCACACACTCCCTGTCCATGAGACTGGTGTGAGAATTATGTCACAGCATGAAAAATCCAGAGAGGCTTTTGCAGTCGTTACTCACTGAAGTGCATCTCACCCAGGGGCACAGGTACAGACTGGGTGACCTCACGTGTTTCCTTTGCTTTCTCTGACTCTGTGAGTGACAGGAGATCAACATCAGATTATTGACAGGTGCAAAAAAGACAGGGCACTGAACATGAAAGACACACCTGCACATCCTAGATGGGGATTGCATGTGGCACTTCCCTGTGGAGATCACACTTGAGCACTGTGACATTGCTTATTTCCCCCCTTCTGCAGGTTCCCCAGGAAAATATGACTTAGACTATTGAAGCTGATACCTTTTAGTTACTCAGATGATCCGTTTTCATTGCATTCCTAAAGCAAAAACTGTGTTGACATGTGTGAGAACTGATACAGAACACTTTCTTATGTTGTCTCTCACCTCTCAGGACATTTGGAGAAGAGCCCTAAGCTCTCTCTCCCCCACCTCCCACATTGCAAATTTTATAGGCATACACTAAAATAAGGACTGCCCAGCTTTGATATTCAATCAGAACTGGGCTGAGAAGTTCAAACTTGTTAGACTCAGACTAAAATCCTATAGTTGCTGCTACACAGCACAGTCTGTGTTTTGAATTACATACCAAGAGAGATTTTAGCTAATAGAGATGATCCATCCAGAGCTTTCAAAGGAGTCTGGAGAATCAGGAGAATTTGGGCACTCTAAGGGAGAGTTCTCTTTAGGCTTTTTTCAGTGTGTTGGTAAATTCAAGAACTTCTTGCAGTGTATAAACTGGTCGAGATAGCAGCATACAAGTTGCCCTTATAACTCTGAGTTGGCTTCTGTGTTAAAAATTTGTGATATTTCTCAAAAAACAAAGTTTCAGTTCTTTGTGAATGGAGTTTGAAGCAAAGTTTTCCACTGTGAGTTGGGAGGTATGCAGTTGATGGATAAAATTTAGATATTGTTGAGATGACAAATGTTTGATGGAAGGGAAAATAGAAGCCTGAACAAGTTTGTTCTCACAGAAGATGAGGGATTTTAGCAGAAAATGTGGAATGCTTCATGTGCATGTGATCTCACCTTAAGTTTTGAGCATGTTCAGTTTTCAGATCATCAAGCAGTTTATTAGAAGAGGCTTTCTTTGCTAACATAGAAATATCAGTTTTGGGTGTGTTGCAGTACATTAGGGAGAAAAATATAAGTAATACAGGATGTCTTTCTTCTCCAGCTTATTTTCTTAGACATTGCAGTGAAGCATACAGAAAGAAGCTATGCAGGAGAGGATAGATGAGAGGATAGCACTGTGTGGAGAAAAAAAATATGGACCGGCAACCTAAAGGGATATTAATGCTGATTTGAGATGATAAGAATGCCTTTACTTAAAATGTAAAATTCAGTTTTAAAAACTCTGTAGAACAGTTGTATTTATCTAATAAATAAGTTGTATATCGGTATGGAAAGAGTAAAGAATTTCTATGTACATTTCAGGGATATGCAATATTGAATCCATAGCAACAAAGAAGAAGTTTTTGTGCTCATTTGTCAGTAACAACAAAATATTTACACACTGTGTTGTCTTGTTAGAAGATTTGGCTACATGTGGGATATTACTCCTCAAGTTGTGCACTTATGACATTATAAACTAGAGAAAAAGTTCTTTATCTTATTATGATGCTTTTTCATGTGTTGCAGAGCTTTTATTTTTATGCTTCGTTTTTAACATTTTCTTCACTTTGCTGTATGTCTTACTTTATTAGAGGTTTATTAGATTTGTTGAATACACTGGGCACGTGAGGAAAGGAAACTGACTGACTGGGAAAACTGCTTATTTTGTTTGAAAAAAAACAATTAAAAATCTCTACAAATCTCTACCTAACAAAAGAAAAGGCAAGATAACTTAAAGTATATATTTAAATTGTACATGTTAAATCTGACTTTGAAAATGGCCTAAGCAATAATGGTGCTGGACTGTATTGTGTATATCAACTTTGTTGCAGAGCTTTTGATTCAGAAATCATAGTCATTTTAGAGGATATCAGGTATCTGTAGTAATCTGTGGAGAGTAGCTGGGAATGCTCATTAGCTCATTTAAAAGGAAAAAAGCGAGTATAATTTGCTTTAAATTTAAAAGCCATCACAATTTCTATTTTAATCTGAAATGTGCCTGTCTGAAATGTAGCCATTTGAAGGGAAGGATAAGGCCTGTCAAGCTACTTCTCCTGTGTTAGTGCTTCATCTGCTTTGTTTGACATCTCTAAACAACTCTTTAAAAATGTCGATTTTGGCATGCTCCACAAAGGAGGACTGAAGGGTGTTGTTTAAGTTATTTGGGCCTTCTCTGTTTTTCTTTCTGTGGCACAAAAATGTGCATTTTTTTTCTATGCCTTTCCCCCCAACAAATGTGTGTTTTAGCCTCAAATGACCCTGGCATCTTAACATGTCAGAGTGTTAATAAAGCACTGAGGCTGTCATAATGTGGGGTTAAATAAAGTCTTCATGAGCTGTCTATTAAGCTGATTTTTTGTTTGTCACTTTCTGTAGTTTCTTTATGGATGCAGCTTGTCTTGGTTTGTGGGCAGCCAAGCAAACGGGCTTTGTCTTTGTTCACTGCTCTGTTTAATTCTCCCCCTCATTCATTAATCATCCCTTTGACTATTTATACCAGTGGCAAGTATAGCTAACACACTTAACGTTTTCTTTTGTCTCAGTGGCACTCTTTGTGCAGGCCAGAGGAGGGCTAATTATTAACTGTAAAGTGACATTAAAAACCCCTAGATAAGCATACAAATGCTGCATCCACTGAAATGCAGGGGTTTTTTGTTAGGGTTTTTTTTTGTTTTTTTTTTTTAACATTCAAGTGCTTGTGGCCAAATGAGTTTTTCTTGCTCTGTATAGTTGGGAGTTCACAGTAGCAGTGCCAATGTCTAGATAATTAATGAAGAAGCTCTGTTAGACCCAGAGAGTCTGCCAGTGTCAGGTTTTTTAGTTTCATCTCTGGACAGCTTCGTTGGGTAGTTTGTACCTTATCAGGCAGAAGCAGAGATTTAAATTGCTGCTATTTAGTTGGAGGCAGTTCCTCTTCTCTTTAAAGGTCCCATTCCTGTGTTTATTAGTATTCTGTATACACAAGTCTTGGAATGTGTTTTTCATTTTGACTTCTTATGATGGGAAAGTTTTTAGCATTTTCTTTCTGGCTTCCTTCTATTTATGAGGTTGTCTTGAAATTATATTTTTTTTTTTTTTTGAAACATTGACAGGGATCACACCTTTCTTGCTTACTCAAAGAGTTTTTGACCCTCTTTCTTCTCATTCATGAATTCATGATACCAGCACAACAATTATTCTGGAAAGACTTCTTTGAAAAGATAATATTTAGAAAAGGTGTGTATTCTAGCTCTTTGGGGGAAATCTAGATGTCACAGGAGATTTTTTTTTTTTTACTGTCGTTTCTGCCTCGTTCCATCCCTTGCCATAGGTTTGAAACCAGATTTTTCTGTTTTCCTGTGCCTTGAAAATAAAGTACAGCTCTGTGAGGTGGGTTCAGAGAGATTTCTGCAGGATTTAAGTAGTGTTGCAATCATCTCTGTTAACTTGTAAGTATAACTGACTTTTCCTTTGACTGATGTTGCAACCAGAGGCGTCTGTTCATAACTCATAATCACGGTCAGAACACGTAGATGGGGCCTGCACTTGGAGTTCAGTTAATCCTTTCAGTGGGGGAAGCAGTTTGGTCCAGCAGTGATCCCCTGAACACAGTCTGAGCATTTCTGGCTTGTGTCATAGCTGACGTTTTCCTGGCTCTCAGCATGACCAAAAATCCTACTGAGTTGAACATAAAGCATAATATCCACTGAGATAGGTCTTTGATAACAGAGCTGGGAAGAGGTTATGCTCTCTTATTCAAGCCTGTGTATAAGTGAATAAGCCTATTACTTCATTCTATTGTTACTGCCAAGTGGAATGTCTTTCAAAAAATTGTGAACAAGTGATAACATTGTGAGGGTATCCCAGGGCAGTCTGCTTTTAGCTACCTTAGGCAGATTGCAGCCCCAGCTGAAACAGCAGATCAATAGTTACAGATTGCTTTCTGCATGTTTCAGTTAGGAAATTGGTATGTTGATTACAGAGAATCCTTACTTGAGATGAAATTGAGACTGGTGGGAAAACCTTCTTTAAAAAAGCTTGGTCATACAGTAGACTGTGTTGCATAAATACCTTTGTATTTGTTCTCTGTGCTGTGTAACTGAATAGGTTTTTTAACATTTAAAAATGAACCACTTCATAATGTTGTGGGATTTTTTTTTAAAGAACATAGATAACTTCTGTAGCTCACTCTATGTTCTTATTTTTATATGCACTAAGTATAAGTCTCTCATATTCTGCATTATAAGTCAGTGTGATTGAGTTTTGTCATGGTATTATGGAAGAATATTTACTTTTTCAGGGTAAACTTCCAGTACTTTATTTCTTATTATTTTGCCAAATAGATGAATGTTCATACATTTCATAACTATTTTTAGCAGCAAGGCCCTGAAAATAGGAATTCTTATTAAATATGAATGCTTTCCTGCCATGATGAATCAAATTGGTCTTCAGGTAGATAAGTCTCTCTTGCTACAAGAAAGCAAAGTTTATTGACTTTTCATTAAGGTTTTGAGTGAGTAGTTTATACAAGACTGAGCCTTTCTTTCAGGTAGACTGTCAGCAGCCCAGTAACAAAACTGAGGTTGGTAACTTTGATGTTTTAATATGCTAAAAGTAAGAGATAAAATCTCTGCAGAAAGAGACTTAAGTACAATTAATTAATCTAACCTGAACAAAAAAGTCTGCAGTGCCTCAGCCTATGGCATGCACAGGCAATCTCCTTCATGAGGTCATACCAGCTTTGTGGTACTTGGTTCATTAACAGAGACCTCCAGGTTTCAGCAAGGTAACAGTTTGAAATAGTATTACAGGTTTTTATTTCTGGAAGATGTTTGTTGCTAACAATCTTATGGAAGTATACAGTACTTTAGCAGCTAGAAGACACTATGAAAGGTTACCAGACTTCTGGCATCACAAGATGCTGGGATTTGATTGTGGGAATGTGGATGTGATCAAATGCAGATCTGATCTTCTCAGATGGAGGAAAGCTGTAATGATATAATAGAAGAAAATGACCGTAATCGTGGAGTTGAAGGAGCAGTATGTGATACAGAGTTTTTTTCTGTATCATTGTTCTGTTCTACTGATATCTCTGCCAGTTTGCTTTTTAGTCAAGGAAGATGAAGTCTGTATTCACAGATTTATTATGTTTATTCATTTAAATGTGCAATGCAGTTATGGATCCCTTCATTTCTTATATGCTTCATTTTCTTAGTTGTCTTTATTGCTTCAACAGCACTACACAATATTGGCATTTCTGTACACTGAGAAAGCTGTCTTAAGAGAGAGAGGAGTCCATAACTCAAGTTACATCACGCTGAAAACTCAGTGCTATGGTGAATAAATTTTTTTAAAACTGCAATCATTCTAATATGTCACCTTTTTCCTGAAGTGTTTCTCTCACAAAGAGCAGTCTTCATGTTAAAATTATTTATGATGTGTTTTTAAAAATAAATAACAATGATTTACACAATGTCAGCAGATGCACCCTGGACATCCCCTGGCATAATCAAGTGTCAACTCTTGTGACCCAAGGGTGACAGTTTTGATCAGCTTTGCTTTGCAGTTCTCTCATCCTATGGAAGTGTGAGGCAACACTTCTGATTACCCAAGAGCCACCAGACTGCAGCTACATGCACACACATGTACCTGCAGGATATTTAAAATAATTGCACAGTGTCATGATTAGGAGTTCCACAGATTTTTGTCAGAGGTTCGTACTGGTTTTTCTTTGGAGTGGTGTTTTTTATGTCCAGCTCAAAAACTCACTATAGTCTGGTGTTCAGGAACTGTGTTGGAAAGCCAGGGGAATTGTTTCCAATTCACATTTCTGCCTTTGACCTGCTATGTAGCCTTAGGCAAATAATTTAATCACTGTCTACCTCTGTTTCCTTTCTCCTTTTTTTTCTTGTCTGCTCATAACTTTCAAAACTGTTTTCTAATCCTTAATGTGGCTAAACAGTAAATTTATATAAATACTATATCTTCCCAATTGCCATTACAATTATTGTTGAGGGTTGATAAATAGTCGTAAAACTATTCTTTTCTCTAATTATTTTTTGTAATACTTACAGAGAAGAAAATTAGAAACTCTTAAATTTTCTTTGATACTTTGTTACTAAACAGGTATAGTTAAATGTTTTTATTTCTTCAAGTCACTAGATTGGACTGGATTATCAAGGAAATGGAGTTTCATCTTTCAGTCTTGAGAAACTGTCGAGATAGAGACAGACACATGTGTAAGATAAGGAGGGGAAAGCAAAGAAAACAAAGACATCTCAAATGTTTGATTCTGAAAAGAGAGTATGTATGAGCAGATTAAGAGGAAGAATATAAAAGAGAGAAAGATTGTGTCCAAGTGTTATGTATTTCCACTTAAATGTATGAACAATGAGGAAAGCGGAGAAATTGTTCCCTTTGCTTTGAAAAGCTTTTTCCTCTTCTAGCTCTTACTGAGTGTAACCTTACTTCATGAGGTAGGCAGACTCTAAGCACTTAGTACTTGCAGGATTGTTTTCCTTCTCTATCATAATTTTTATTTATTTTTTTATTTTAAGTTAAGACACTTTTAAAATTTGCAGAACTGCACAGAGTGAATTATATCTTTGCACAAAAGTTGCCAACTGGGACCTAATGTCTTTTCCATAAATGTAAGTCTTCACATCTTTATATTCCTTCACAGTTCAGAGCCTGTTACCATTGCCTTTATAGTATAGAAGTTATTTTTATTTGTGGGGCTGCGTATCCCAGTTCTCTTTGAAAACAGTAGGAATGGGATTTAGTATATAACAAATTAGCAGGTCACCATTTATGTCCACACTGGGACAAGGAAGAAATAAAGAAGCAGGAAATCTCACTGGAAAGTAATTTCAGCTTTAAGATTTCTTATTTGTTGAGTTGAGGTCACAATCCATGCCTTTTTAAAAATTAAGAAAAGGTGAGAGGACTAGATTTTTTCTCTTGTCACACACAATTATAGTTATTAATTTCTACTAGTTATATATGGATACTCTTGAGTTTAATTTAAAATCTTGAGTCTTGAAAAGATTAAGTCCAGAAAGCAATTACATAACTGTCCTTGAGTTTCATTTTCTCTATTCAGTCTGGACAATATTCTTTGTTGTGGAATAGTAATCTTTCCAGTTTTCAAAGGGTCATCATCTAGAAGGACTCTCTGCAAGTCACTCATCTGAATTCAAGGAGGAATAACTTAGGCATT
This sequence comes from Notiomystis cincta, assembly GCA_013398075.1. NCBI lineage: Eukaryota > Metazoa > Chordata > Aves > Passeriformes > Notiomystidae > Notiomystis > Notiomystis cincta. The sequence continues at coordinate 23,277 of VZRX01001970.1, forward strand.
AGCATTCTCTAGTTTATGGTAATTATTCTTTCATTCAATCATTTTGTTCATGTTTAGGACAAGTGCATAAATGAGATTGTTGATAGAGGAGTAAAACTGAAAACTTGCTAACTGGTCCCTGATGTACATCTCAAGGACTCTGTGCATACATGGCAGGTGGATCTCTGTCTCCTTGTAATTAACTGTCAGAGAAAGACAACTGTAGCTTTCTGTTCAATATGTTGGGTTGCTCGGTGATGGATATTAGAATTTTTAATTCCATGTGTTAAGTTGGAGAAGTGAGATGTTTACATTAAATATTATCATCTCATTGGTCATTTGTGAGTGCTGCAAATTTGAGAACTCCAAAGAAAATACGTCTGCCTGTGCAGAAGTAAAAATATAGCAATAATATTACTAGTTAATGTTACTGTTAAGTTCCAATATGTGGATCTGAATTTAATCATGCAGCATTATTGATTTTAAAGCCTGTTGAATGAAAGGGACTTTCCAGAGCTGAAGACAGTTTCCTATTTAAGAGAAGCTTATGGTCGTTGGAGAAAAAGAAAAGTGCTGGTGATCAGGAGTAAGTGGTAGGTCTGAAAAGAAATGAATATAGTACTTTTTAATTGCAGAAAGAAAAATGGAAAATGTAACAAGTGTGTTGAGCTACACAGCTCAAGAATCCAATTTTTAAAAGGTTTTAAGTAAGGTAACAGATTACATCTGTTAATCTGGTATTTTCCAGAGCAAATTACTGGCTTAATTTGCTTGATTTCTGTCGGTTAAAAAAATAAAAGGGAAAATGTGTAGATATTAAGCTGGGACAGAGTGAGGACTGCAGCATGTTTGGCTTTCTGGGCTAGCAGTGCACATGGTCTGCTCATGTCCTCCCTCTCATCCAGCAGCACTCCAGAATCCTTCTTGGCAGGGCCGCTCTCATTCTGTTGTTGAGTAATTCATCCTTCTCCTTATCCATTGTTACCAGGTTACCAACACTGTTTATCTGCTTTGACCTTGCTTTTCTGGTTAACATGTCTGTAGGAGCCCTTCTTGTTATTCTTTGTGCTCCTTGCCCAGTTCAGTTCCAGCTTTGCCTCAGCCTTCCTCCTCCATCCCTACACAGCTGAACTGAGTCCCTGTAGTGTTCCCAAGTGAACAGAGTCCCTATACTCTTCCCAAGGTATCTGCCTTTCTTTCCACTCTCTGTGCTTTTCCTTCTTTCCCTTTAGTTTGACCAGGAGGTGCTTGCTCTGCTGTGCCCCTCTCTTGCCTTCCTTGCCCGATTTCTTGCAGTGGGGATTGCCAGCTCTTGCTGGAACACTTCCTTAATCTGCCAGTTCCACTTGCTTTTTCCTGAGAGCAAGTCCTGCTGACAATCTCCTTGAAGAGCTACAGTTTTTCTCTTTTACAGTTCAGAGGCCTAACTTTACTCCTTACTTGACCCATACCCTTCAGGACAGCAAACTCCACCAACACATGGCCACTGCAGCCCAGTCTGCCTCCAGCCTTGACGTCCCTGATGAGGTCACTTGTGTTGGTTAGGAGCAGATGCAGTGCTGCATCTCCTCTGGTCAGGCTGTCTAGTACCTGCCCCATCTGTACACCTGCTGAATGCCTCCAGGCATGCTGACTCCAGCACTTCCCTGGGCAGCCTGTTCAAATGCTTGACAACGCTTTCAGTGAGAATATTTTCCTAATATTCAATCTAAAAGTTTCCTGCTGCAACCTGAGGCCATTTCCTCTTGTCCTGTCCCCTGGTATGCGGGAGAAGAGACTGACCCTCACCTTGCTACAGTCTCCTTTTAGGGAGCTGTAGAGAGTGACAAGGTCCCTCCTGAGCCTCCTTTTCTGCCAGCTGAATACCCCCAGCTCCCTCAGCCATGCCTCACAGGACTTGTGTATATTGTGTGTCATTGCTGGTCAGATATCACTGTGTGTTACCTCCCACGGCTATAGAAGTACATATGTAACAATTATATATCTCCCATTATCATCTTCTAACCATTTCTATGGTTGGTTTTTTTTTGGTTTTGTTTTTTTTTTTTTTT